>JAJKFJ010020953.1:0-22241 GCA_027382625.1 Tetmemena sp. SeJ-2015
CAAGTGGACATATAATGATTGATTTAATTGATTGATTAATTCGGGTATATATATATTTAATTAATTGATTGATTGAATTAAATTAGTTTCTGGAAAATTTTTAACATTCAATTCTAATATTACAATACATTTGTTTTTTTTAATGACTTTTAAAACTAAAATGTAAAATAATTGAAGAGATATAAACACTATTAGTATTATAAATTATAGAATCAAGATTCTATCATTAAATTTATCTTTTACCCAATATAAATTTTAGTATTAATCATTTGAGTATATTCAATCTTAATTTTGATTATTAGATTAGACTAATTTAATTTTTCAAAACTCAAATAAAAATAGTTTTTTTCTCTTTTGATATTTGACTTCTCTAAATGCTTTAATGTTGAAGAGGGTATTCTACCTTAAATCTTGTAATTGGTAAATCCTAAAAGAGCCTTTAAATAAATATATGAAATACTCATTTTTTATTCTTAAAACCACTTAGATATATTCAAATTGAAAGCTAATAGCAATATATCGATAAGAGATGGAATTTGACTCTATTTAACTTCAAAAACTAAGAGATAAGATACTCTTGGAATTAGAACTAGCTTTAATCATTATTTATTAATGAAATTTAATAAAAATATCATTCAAATAATTACAAAGAATGTTGTAAAATTAAACTAGAGTACTATTCTATTTATCTTAAAGTATTAAATTAGAAAATTAAAATTCAGGACGCACACGACCAACACTAGGAACCGATCGCCCTTTCCCTGAAGATTCTCTGGTTTGGTGCTCCGTTAGCTGGTGAGTGAGTGCTTAAAAGAGGCAAGGAATAATGGCAGCTGAAGCCCTAGGGAAGGTGGTCGTAGCGGCTCACTGTTGAGATAATCAAAGGTGAGTGGTCTCCCACTCACCCTCCTAATCCTTTAAGGCGTGGAAGGACGAGTCCTATGGGCAAAAACTCAGTCATACAACTGGACAGCGACTTGTCCTCGGTAGGATGCTACCTGATTTTTTTATCCATCTAAGCTTTTTTTTGACGGTATACAGAAGCCGGAGGCTTCAGCTCAAAGTGCGATGTGGCGGGGGTGCCACATGTTTAATATCCCTAATCGGCTGGTAGGCAACGACGTCAAGGCTTTAGCCATGACATATTAGCCTATCTTATATGCCGGGGGCCTAATTCCCTTAATTATTATTATTTATCTTAAAGAGGAATTTTAAAAAAATCCCTCTGTATATTAATAGAAGAACAAAAAATGAATTTTTAATATATTATAAATATATCAGAGTAAGTAGTAATTTTTTTCAATAATAAAAAAGCCAATTCTTATTTTTATTAAAAATTTTAGATTAATCATTTATTTAGGTTATGAACTTGCCTAAAATTAAAAAGGTACAAAGATCAAATAAGCATTAATGGATAAAAAGTAACAGGCATCAAAACATATACCCAAGATAATCTATGAGAAGAAAAGCCTATTAATTTTTAATTATGTAATTTATAAAAGTCCTAGAAATAAACTAATCCACATCAAAAAAATTTTTGGGTTTTTTATTTTTTAAAATACTTTTGGATAAGAGATATCAGATGAATTCTTGGTACCATTAAAAGAAGATATTGATTCGCAACTTCTATAATGAATTGGTTTTTAATTTTATTGCTTAGAATTGATCAAGGACATGCTAGTTAGAACTCTATAGCTTGGGATATTTTATCTTCAACAAAATTTATAAGAGTTGCTAGCAAAAATGTATTAGCTGAATAGACAACTTTAGGACTCAATCTACAGTCAATCTTTGATAACTAATATTGCTTAAGTCCTTATCATCCTCATAAAGATTTCAATTTAACCACAAAAGCTAAAAAAAGATATAAGAAATTAGGCAACTCGGAAAGAAAAATGCTAAAGACCCAGAATAGTTATCTATAAAGAAAATTTGTTATTTAAACTAAATATTTTTTATCATTTATCCCCAATTTCTTGTTAGATTAATTCACACAATCCATATATATTTTAAAAAATTTAGAAGGAGAATAGAGCAAATCAAACTCTCATCACGATCAGGTCATAATTAAGAACTATCTATTTATTTTTTAAAGAGCTTGCAGAAATTCACGCAACAAGGTAAACACTCTATTCGTAAATAAAAGCCTCAATTTCGAATGGCCCTTTGTTTTTAAATTATTATCTGCATTTAAAATAATGTTCAAGATTAATATGGAATGAGGAGGCTAAATAAGTAGCTCAATTAGCCTCAGTTTAATTATTATGGGTTCATTAATGCAAAAGCTAATCTGCTCAATCACTTTATTTAATCAATAATCAATATGTTTTTTTTAATTAATACTTAATTTGACTGTTATATTTTTTATTTCTTACTCAATTTTTATTTACTTTAATATAAAGGAACAAACCAGATTCAGATTACATTCGCAACAACTCTAAAACTAATAATGGCCTTCCGATCTTAAACCGCTAAATATTTTTGGGCTTGATTCTATTTTTTTACTTATAGATGATGATAATATTGCAGAAATCAAGGAAATAGTCAAAATTATACAATAAATATAAATACATTGATTCAAATAAGTGGCAGTTAATTCAATAAATATCTTTCAACTTTCATTTTCAAAAATATAAAGATTTTTTACCAATTTATGAAAGATTCTTTCACTTTCAGAATCAACAAAAAACTGAAAGATGACTTTGAGAAATAGAAATAAATTAGCAATTAGGTTGGAGAGATATAATAACAAATAAAATGAAGCTATGCCTAAAGTACTTCCTTATACCCCAGTCGAATATTTACAGATACCTCAAATCTTCGCGAACAAGATTTCAACAAAACAATAAAAAAACTGGCATAAATGGATAAAAAGGCTAATCTGATAACTGAGAGGCACATTTTATTTTTCAGATCCTTTTAGAGAAAAGATTCCAATGTGGTATACAATAATATGGAGAATAATCTACCAGAGGTGCTGCCTACATTCAATCATTGCTTAGTGTTCCAGATCAAACAGTCGGATGACTTTTTCTTTACAGTGCATCTAAGGGAAGACAAGGTCGGGGTTTCGAAAAGCTACTTCAAGCAGAGTTATTGCAAAGGATTTCAATTTTTTAAGGAGGGTGTAATTAGAATGTTATTACAAAGATCATCTACATTCAAGCTCGTTCAGGGGCTCAAGGCAAACCTTGAAATCTTACAGCAGAGATAAATCCCTTAAGGCATAGTTCATCTGATAAGAGCGAAGCTCCGAACCTGGAAAGATCAAAGGAAGTTTTCATGGAGTTTATCCAGAGCCTGAGAGATGGAAGGGTTAGATCGGTCGAGCACTTTTGCGCCTTACATTAAGAATATTATGGCATGATAAGGCCAATCGCTAAGAACTTCACCTAGCTTTAAAATACTAGCCGACTGGAGCGAAAGATACTTCCCAATTTGTTCCTAGACAAGCAAGTATCAGAAGCTGTAATCATACTTAGAGGATAATAAAGAAGCTAATGCAAAGGCTGAGTTATTGACTGAATAATCTCTGGAGGCAGTAAAGTTTTTGGATGTGGTGGAGGCCCTCTATGAGGTGCTTTTTAGGAAATGCGAGGACAAGATAAACGCAGTGTGGATGTTTGGGCAGCCTAATCGAGGAAAGACTACGGCTCTGAGATATCTCAAACAGATCTTTCACTAAGAGCTCAAATTGGTGCAGAGTATATTTAATGTCGACGCAAGCGAATTGGAGAGTGAGCCCTAGCTGGTGCTCATGGACGAGGTCAAGAGGAGCCTGCTATTTTAGTAGGACTTACAGGAAGATCTGAAGCAGCTCTGCGAAGGCAATGGGTTCTTGGTGAATATGAAGTATCTGCAGCCTGTCCATAGATATGTAGGCTGCCAGTTAGTGATGACATCCAACGTCCTCCATCTCAAAGATTTACAAGGAATTGACTATGAGGCTTTCTTGGCAAGATTAAAGGTGATTGAGTTCAAAGGCAGCATGGCTACTGAAAACAGGAAGTTTCCATTCACGCATTCCAGATGGCAGACTACTTCAAGAGGAGACTAGATAAGGAAAGAGTGGACCAGGAGATGAAAGAGTATGAGCAAGGGAAAAATAAAGTGCATTTCGAAGAGACAGAGAGCGATTCAGAGAAAGATATTGCAGAGGATAAGGACTTTGCAACATTTCAGAACGAGAATAAATGTGAGACCATTTAGTTATTGCTTCTAAAATATTTATTCACTAAGCAAACTTAAGCATTTAATATATCTCTCCAACCTAATTGCTAATTTATTTCTATTTCTCAAAGTCATCTTTCAGTTTTTTGTTGATTCTGAAA
The DNA here is from genome assembly GCA_027382625.1 of Tetmemena sp. SeJ-2015. Lineage (NCBI taxonomy): Eukaryota > Ciliophora > Spirotrichea > Sporadotrichida > Oxytrichidae > Tetmemena > Tetmemena sp. SeJ-2015. The sequence goes on from JAJKFJ010020953.1 coordinate 4,332, forward strand.
GTGAAAGAATCTTTCATAAATTGGTAAAAAATCTTTATATTTTTGAAAATGAAAGTTGAAAGATATTTATTGAATTAACTGCCACTTATTTGAATCAATGTATTTGTATTTATTGTATAATTTTGACTATTTCCTTGATTTCTACAATATTAAAAAATTGATATTGAACTGTCAATAAGTAGCAAAGTCGATTGATTAGTCAAGAGCCAATGATTCCATATAACTATAAATATATACGCTAAAAAAGGAAGCTTCAACACTTTATTTAAAAATGTTTGCGAATATTATAGCTTAATAGAGGTGATGCAAACAACAACTGATACAATTATCTAAAATTACTTAGTCATTCTCAATCATCCCTTTGTTGGAATGGTATTGCGTATAGTGTCAATTAATCTATGATATCTCAGCCATATTCCTTTGCTTTTTCTCAAAATCCAAACATTATCAAAATCACAGTCTTAATCTTTTTAATTATTTAATTTAATTGGGATTTTGAAGGGACAATGTGAATAATGCAATAATACTTAGGAGAATAGTAGTAACTCTTTTGCAAAGCTCATAATCGATAGATAAGAATGATCAGATTCAGTACACACAAGCTAAATATCATCTTCCATGGTCGAAGATTAATTAATTTTAATCCTTAAATATAGCCAGCAATCTTATTTATACAAAATTATGTTTTTTTATTCTTTTGTTAATTTAAATCTATTTTAAGAAGAGGAGCCATGTTAACAACCGTTCAATAATCAAATATTATTCAATTCTCAAAAAGATGGAATTTAAGTAAGAAAATAATAAACCACGAGTTAAAGAAACAATAATTTAATAATAATATTGAATTACAACCTTTTAATAATTATCATTTCTAAATTCTTCATTAATTGATAAATTGATCTTGCGTATTAGAATTTAAACCACCAAACAAACTTTAATAAGAGAGAAATGTAGAATGAAGAATGAAGAATCAAATTTCTATTTCATTCTATAATCAAAATTAAGATTCTTATATAAGATTTAATAAAAGACTTGCTTTTAAGTCAATATTTTAGACGATAAAAATTTATTACAACAATTTAAGATTATGAATAAAGATTTAATATTTTTTTATTTGCCACAATTTTATTTAAAATTTGCTATCAATAATTATATTTTCTTTAATCTTATTTATTAATTTGATTAAAATAATAGAACGTTAGAAATTGCTCTAAGTTAAATAATTATAAAGAAATTTGGCGTGAAATTCTTCTTTCAGCAATGTTCTCCTTCAAAATGCTATCCCATATATTTTAACTCATAAATTTGTAACATTGTGCGCTAGTAAATTTTAGCCTTATAAAATGACTAGCTTATAAATTCATCATTAAATTTTTTATTATATTAATTTTGGGTCTGGAGTTATAACGATTCCTATTGGAGGAAAAATATGAGATTTAATATTTAGCAGTTCCCAAATATTATATACTTAAAATTTTGCCTTAAATTATATTATGCCAGTTCATTTTTTTATTTATTTTAATGCTTAGTTACTTTTTACTTAATCAGAATTATTTAATCAATTTTTGACATGATGTTCCTAGAGATAGAACCCTTGACTTATAGTTATTTTATTGTTAGCCGAGTCTAGCTTCTAGCATTCAAAGCTGTAGCCCTCAATTATAATTTTATATAAATAGTTCCTCTGAATGTAAATTAAATTTTGTTTGTAATAGCAGATTTGCAATTTAAATCTTAGAATTCGTTATCTATCAATATATCATTCTCTAATAAAAAAATTGACATTTTAAGCTTGATTCAAATTTAGGTTCAAAATTCAAATTCAAAAATATTCAAATAATAATTCATAATAAATTCTTAACTCTACATTTAAGATGCAACACCAATCTTTAAAAACAATAAAAATTTTCAATTATCTCAACTAACTTAAATTTATTTTTCATTTGAAATAATTTTATCTGCCTATAAAACAACAACTTCTAAAAACCATCTTCAGCCAAGAAATTAAAAAAGCCAACCAAGAAATAAAATACCCAGCATTTTTAGTAATTCTAAGGTGAGGGCTAATTAAATTTACCAAGAACATTAAATCACTAGCCATAAGTCAAGGGTATTTAATCATTTCAAAGCCGCTAATACCTGAATTAACTGAAAAGCGGAAAAGAAGTCCGGATAATGACGCTGTAACTATAATATTATTCATTTAGTTTAAGATAATTAAGGTCTGAATTATTAAATGAAAGTAGAAGACGAGATAAACTGTAATTCTTAAAATATTGTTTTTTTAATTTCTAGTCCTTAATATATCCAAAATATAAACATATTTTAATCTAACTAAAATTATAAAAGAATAATTTAGAGGAGTGAAGAAGCTTCTCGGGAAATAAATGATTAATTAAATATAAATAATAATCCGTTTCGCCATCCTTATTTTCTCACAGGAAAGATAATATAATTAGGTAAACTGAAAATTTTTGAATTGCAAAAACATTCAGTGATCGTTGCCTGCATACTTGGGACTCCGAAGATGATGCTCTCGTTAATTTATTATGAGCAAAGCTCTAGAGGTCTCAAAATTTTGCCGTCCTAAAAGGCGATACTCCACTCTCCTCAGTACCATTAATCCGATTCCACTTTTATTCTTATTATTTTATTTTATAAATTGGTTAAAAGTTTCTTAAACTATAACTATATAGATGTAATCAGAAAAAGGTAATTAGATAAAAATTAGATGAAATACTTTAGTTTTTAAGACTTTGATTAGTATTGGATTCTTCTTTCCTTGACTAAGATTTCAGCTCACAAAGAACTACTTTAATAATTTATGATAAGATTTTTTTCGATTTAATTATTTATACTTAAGCTTTTCCGAGTCTTCTTTTGTAAGGGTATGCTTAGGTATGATTTTAAGAAGCATATTAGTGCTCCACATGCTCTTTCTAAGTCTCTGGAATGCGATTATAGTGAAGTATATCATAGATGTGATGAGCATTGCTAGGAACACTGCATAAACTGCCACAAAATCTGTCAAAAGCTTCTTAAAGTAGGAAAGCGCACTGTTCATGCATTAGTTTTCCAGTTCAACAAAAGATGTTCCCATTATATACATCTTCGCATCAATCAGCTCAATCGTGTCCTAGCTACTTATCAACTTCCCCAAGAAAGCAACTGTGCGCTCCTTCATTTGAAGTGCTGTGTTGAAAGATAGCTCCATCTTCTGGGCTTAAGCCAGCATGTAGAATAAAGTATTGGTCATTCCTTTCAATAAAAGTCCATTATACTAAATTACTCTAAAATTAATTATCATTAAGAGCTGCTTTGCAAGGAGCGTCTTTGTAAGTTTCCTCCACTTCAAAGACCACATCACAGTAGTTTTAAGTCTCGATACTGCTTATGTATTATTCTGCTCCCATAAAATACTCAGGCATTATTAAGATATAATATTAACTTACTATTTGTAAGCATGTTGATTCTAAGACTTTTGAATTTACTTTCCTAAGCAGAGCATAAACTCAGAAAGTATGAACTTGCGGATTCATCACTCTCTCCTTAGATTTTAAATTAAATCAAACTTGAAAAAAATTAATTTAATAGATCTAAATAGTGCTGTTACTTATCTAGTTTTCTCGGATGTAACTAAACGCAAAATAATGTTGATTTTTTTAAAAAATTAGTTATCTGTTCAAGTATGTTTAATAAGATTTTCAAAGCACTACTCCTTGCTAAAAATTATACCTAAGTCCTAGGATGAACTGCTAGCTGCTTGATAATTCTAAATGGACATAAAGTAGCTTATGATAAAGTAGACAGAGAAAACTACCATTAGGATCATAACTAGTAAGAATGTAACCGTCTTCTTTCTAAAAGCGATGCCATTTATCTTTTTCAGGTTTCTTGCCACTATTTCCTTGGCTATCTCTTCTTGCCTTTAATCTTCAGTTTTCATTTCCAAGTCCTCTAGGTGCACTGGTTTATCATTCTTAGGGTTTCTAAATATCCTATTCATTGAAGAAATTGAAGAACTGTGGTGACTGCTTTTAGAAACACTGTAAGACTTTCCTCTTTCCCATGAGATGCGCCTTATCCTTTCATCCCCTTTGCCCTATTTCTAGCCAGCCTATTTTGGAGAGTGATTCTTTATAGATCCCTTGCTTGTTCTTCCTAATTTTATACATTTTCTGGAGTATGTTGTGTACCTGGGGCTTTCTAGTTGTTTTGAACATTAATGGGAAACAAGATAAAAAAGATTATTGATTTACTCCTTGAATTTATCCTTTAAATAAAAGACGCTGCTTCCTTTACTCTTTATAGACTAGATATTGATCGAGCCAGATTAGCACCGATGAAGGACTGATTTTGAGAGAGCCCGAATAAACTCTTCTTCTGAGTTAAACCGAGAGGGCTGGGACTGCCAGGAATTCCAGATCTAAGAGAGGAGTGCTCACTCCCCATCAGTCGTTTCTAAGAAGTGTCTAAGATACTATTCTCCTAGAAAAGTCTAAGATCAGATCCGGAGGGCTCATTCATTATGTCATCATTATATACCTAAAACTGATTCTTTTACCCATTTTTCATTTAAAATTTATTGATAGGTTTTATACAAGTTCTATTCTTACCATACTCGCGTAGTCGAGTGATTTCATGTCCACAATTTCTTAGTTCTGCCTATTTTCAAGTGCATATGTATTCTTGTTGTTTATCTATTATCAAATTAATTAAGACTATAAATATCTATGCTCCGTCGAGCTTCTCGCATTCTTAGCAATTCTTAATGTAGAAATTAACTTCATCCTTTGGAATCCTGAGGAAGAATACGAGAGCGTTGTACTTCCTCTCCTCAGTCATAGCATTTTTAAATATACGGTGTGCTATTATAAAATTCTAAAGTCTTGCTGATAATAGGAGAGATAACGCAAGTGACAAGGAAGATTGTCAAAATGGATACTATGGTAGTTATTAGAGTTTGCTATTCACTGCTCTCTGAATTTGCTATGCTGTCTCTGATATACATGTCTGCAAACATCTTGTTGTACTGCCTCACTACAGTATTTCCATTGAAGATTATGAAGTAAATGGTCTGCTCGTAGATTGAAGGCTAATAGGAGTTAGATAAATTTGGCTTCAGGCTTTACAAATTTAGGTTTCCCTTCATTTGAGCTTTAGTAAACTCATACTTTAGATAAAGATACTGAAATATGATTATTTAAACTCTTAGATTTGAACCAATCGACTAGTGTAAAGACTCATCATGTTTCTCATTGTTACATTTTCAACCTTCAGTTTTCCATTATCTTGCAGATAAGTAAGAGGTATCTGACTTGCTGAGAGCTCCTAAGAGAAATTTGAAGAGAAAGAATAGCCAGAGTTGTCGAGATAGTACTGTGTGTTTATCATTTGATTGCTCTTTTCTTCGAGCAAGGACAAATAAGTGTTGAATCTATCTGGTACTATCGAAGAGGAGTTTGGCTCATATCCGTTTGCAATGTTTAGCAAGCTTCTCAATAGAACTCTGATACTAACTGAAAAATTCAAACGGTCCATTGACGCTCTTACTTGCCTCACTTCAAGCTCTGAAGTGTTGTGGCTTTTGATGTTTAATACTAAATTCACAGTAGCTATCGTTAATTGCTAATTTAAATAGTTATGGAGACGATGAACATGAAAACTATGAGCTGAATAACGATCTTGAGGATCCTAGGGGTTTCTTATCGATAGAAACTGTGGAATTATTGCATCGCATGATAACTAGTAGAGGTCCCTGAGGAGCCAGAAGATGAACCACCAGAGCCAGATCCTGATACTGATCCACTGGCGCTCTCTTACTCTAATATCTACTAGTTCATTTGATCTTCGTAAATAGCCTACTAGTCTTTAAATTGAAAGTCATCTGATTTTTCATCAATGTTAACATTAGATGTGTGAGTATTGTTTGTGACTGACAAAACGACATAACCAAGATCCAGCCTTCCTTAGCCATAAGAATCAACGTAGATAGCTATTTTAGCAGAGATCTCCTCTAAAGTCTGATTGAAGTAGTCATAACTTTCAGAGAAACTACTTAAATCCAGCGAGTGTATTCCTTCATAAAAGTCTCTCTAGTTACCTTTCACCTTCTTTATTTGAAGCAAATCCTGGAAGTTAAATGACTTAATGATGTCCGTTATGGTACGCTTCTTTTCTTAAAATACTACCTCTAAAGAGTCTTTGAACTAAGTGATACCTGCCAGTTCTAAAAGGTGAAGGAAGTTCTTAGAGACTTCATAGATCTAACCATCAAACATGTCAATAGTTAGGAACACAAGCTAGTCAGTTTTATATTTGAGTGAATCTCTAAATGGAGTCATGTTTTTCATGTTTCTAGTGAAGGCTATGAAGCAGTACTTAAACTTCTAAGAGTAGTGAAATTTAATTAGCAAATCAACAGGGAACAATTGCATGCCTTTGTCAACCATAAATGTCACCATCTCCTTATCTAGAAGTATTAGCCTCCGCCAAATTGGGGGTTGTAACGAACCCCCCAAAAATCATCATGTTTTTCAGCTACTAACTTGGGCATAAGACTTGAGATATTCAAGAACTTAAACTCTTCTAGTTCTCTCTACTGATTGCGTCTTAGTGTCTTATTCATAAAGAGGATTTTCCCCCCCTTGATTAGGTTTTGTCCCAAACAACAACCATAAAAGGGGGTCCTCCCCTTCATTAGCTTTCCTTTCATAAGCGATGAAGTTGCTCCTTGGAACATTTTATTCATTTGCATGACACCTCTCATCTTTTGAATGAAGATCTGATAGCCGTCTAGATCATTCATAATCTTCAACTGAATTTGAAGCAAACCACACGTAAATTTTGAAGTCCTTTTAAATTAGAGTGTCCTCAATCTTCTTGAAAGTTTGATAAAGTTTTCCCTTTTACCTTTTTTGCAATTTTTCCCCACCTATTCGTAATTTTAAAAAATTATAAAGTATAATACCTTCATTTTTTATTGATCCCTCTTTACTTATAGGGATCTACATCTTCGTTTGTAAAGCCTTTCCAGAATTGCTATCCTTCATTACTCATTTGATCAATCTATTGATGGAACTCTTCATAGAGATCATTAACCTTAATGAAGTGCTCCCCATCAACTCTAATACTTTTGAATATCGATTGCACTCTATTTTTAAATCCTCTCATATTCGTGCAAAATGAAAAGTTCATTGCAATACTTTGAGATGCGGTCGAGATAGGATAAGTTCTTATCTGTAAAATGTCTAAGCTGAGCTATTGCTAAGTTTGGTCGTCCAACAACGTACATACAGTAATAGTTGCTTAATAAATTAAAGAGTGTACCTAACTCAATAAAATCAACCTCTATATGAGACTGCTCTAATATATTTTTTTGCAAAGAAGGTGTATTTTAAGTGAGTTTGGGAATTTGGCTTTCACATCATTGAAGTATATCAGGATGAAGTTAGTGATGAATCTTTTCTTTACAAAAGATGCCATCTATCTTAACCTTCTTGTTTCTTCTATTCCTCTAATTAGTATTGAGTGAGACTGCTCCATCTGCAATTGAAACTGAACCACCAGCCATCATGCCTGCCAAAAAAAACCAAAACACCAAAAAAAAAAAAATAATTTTTTTAATGAAAAATTTTTTTTAAATTTTTCCCCTTAGATCCCCTCTGACCAGAATAATGAGAAAGAATCAAAAGTCTTTCCCTCCACTATTAAAGAAGCCTCTTCCTTTTCCTTCCTTACGTATTTTTCAGATTAGCTATTTTCTTTCATTTTCATTTAGTGATTTAAACATGTAAATGAGTATATGTTATCTCGAGATAGTGTAGGATATCCCCCCAAAACCCTTTTCAAATTTTTCCCTTATTCTCTTTTTCCCCAAATTGTTTTATCCCAAATTTGGAAATTTTACAATAAGTTTTATTTGCATTTGATTATTTGAGATGAATATGTTAGTATTTTGTCTCTGACTCTGCTTTAAAATGTCTATGAAGTCCTCCTGTCTGTTGCACATGCAATCATTATCAAAGCACTTGAGTTGATGCAGTTCAATAAGTTTGAGTATCTCTGAGTAGTACTCCTAGCTCTTAACTGAGTCTACCATCGCTTCTTTTACCAGCTCTTGAAGATAGAGAAGCAAGTATTCAAATTCTAACTCGTGTTTGAGTTTGCCTTCATTGAGAAGTTCGAGGAGTCTCTCTTTGCGCCAGTCGTTGATCTTGTAGATGAAGTAGAGGAAGAAAATGAAGATGCACAGGAAGAGTATGTACTCCTTGTTATCGTAGTCCTTTATCAAATACTTAACCACTCCTATCAATTGAATTAGCACTACGAGGCCTTAGAAAAACTTTTAAAGCAGGTCTGGCTTCTTCTGGTAGATATCTGCAAAAAAGATTGTCATAGCTAGGTGAGAAATCTGGACGAGAGCGCTCACGATGATCTCTACATAGATATAGGTCCCTTATGCATCAACTGCCAGGATGACTGGGTTAAGTATCTTGGCTAGAAAGCCAAAATAGATGGCGTTTGAATTGGACCCACTCCAAGGAATGGACTCAGAAAACATACATAACTTGAACATTCTTTTACAAAAGAACATTGCAGCTAGATATAAAGTTATAAGCACTTTAAATTGAGAGATACAGAAGGAGTGAAAAAGTATTAAGGACTGCTAATCCGATATTGACTCCAAGATCATACTGCTGGTAGGATTTGTAGCCTCTAATTGTAAATTCTAACATTGGCAAATAAAGAGCCTTGGAAAATAGGATGAGGATGCAGCCATAAGTCTTGTGGAAAGTCGAGGAGTCACCCAAATCCTTTATTAAGAGCCTGTTCTAGAGCAGCAAGCAGACTAACTAATAAAATTTGAGTTAAAATTTAAGATTCCTTACTAAGAGTAAGTAGAGCAAGAGATAAAAGCCAAATAGGACGAAAGAAAGAAACATTATAGACTTGGGGTTGCTGTTCATGTAGTATTGATAGTTATTGCAAAGCCTCAATAGAAAATATAATTAGGAAAAAAGATATAAAAAAATTAGAATTGCTGCTGTGCAATAAAAGGTGCAATATTAAAAAATATTATGATATAATTGAAAATGGTGAGAAAAAATTTGTTGGACACTGTTAATGTTTAATGAAAGTGCTCAAGTTTTAATTAGAATTGTCTTTCACAATTTTTTAATGATTGGGAATCTCTAATATAATTACCAGTATCCACTAATTAATTTTTTCAATGATTGATTTTAATTAAACTACTAAAAATAGTAATGAAGGACATCTGGATAGATATCAATGGAATAATATAAATATTCTATCGTTTTAAATTGAATGGAGCTGAGCCTTAGAAGTCTATATCATCTTTTAATCTCTCCAGCATGATTTATTGCATCAACACAGCGTAAAAGATGCTCCAGACTCCTTCTACTACTGTAAGAGCAAGGTATAAATTCATGGAGACAACATTGTTTGCAATCAGTGACCAGGAAGCTCTCCCCACTGACATTGCATCATATAAATATCTCATTCTATAAATAAACTATGAGTAAAAGCATTTTATCAATCACTCTTTATTTTTAGTAAGGATAAGGCCCACAGAGTTGGCCATGCAATTATGTTTCAGGGTAATGGTAATGAGCACTTTACTTACTGATGTGTTTTATGAGAGGAAGTTATTTTTTGAAACAGTGATGCCCTCCCTTTATTATATTATATGAAGTATTAAAGTTAAGCAATCAGGCTGGATTTTAATTAAGAAATTTTGATTCTCGTTTAAATTCAATTTTTGAATTACTATCATTCAAAGATCATATAAGTATTAATTCAAGTAAATTTAATTGATATATTATATTTAAAAAATACTAATGATATAAATTAAAATAATTTTATTAATTCTATGTTAAATATTTTCTTTCTATATAAATTAAAGGAGCTACGAAATATAAAACTAGGGGATATTTTGAGCACAAATAATTAGGATATATTTATTTTATCTTATTGATATAATAATATTAATTTTGTTTAATAACACTGGCTGTTTTTATAACTCAACTTAAGTTCAATAAATTCAATAATAATTATTATGTAGCAATAAAATAAACTTAATTTAAAAACATATTGAGGTTTTAATTTGCTTACTGAGTTATTTCAATGCAGCGAAGGAAGTGTTTTGATTAAATATAACACAGTATATAGAGTAGTATTAAATAAAGAGTGTTTAGAGTAATGGAAGGAGCCAAGAAAAGACAAAAGACCAAGCATATCAACCCTGATGAGCAGCTAGAAGCAGCCTCAAAGTCAGAAAACAAGGTTGAGAAGACAGAAATTAGAATTAAGTTCCAAGATACAGAGGGAAACGAACTGGCAGATGAAATCATGATAGATACTAGTGCTAATAAGGGAGTAATATCACTTTCATCTATAAGTTATTTAAAATTGGAGACTTGAACAAACTGCTCGACCAATTGATAGATTCAGAGGAGAGGCAGTTCTATCAGTTTTACTTAGATGATAAGGAGGTGAGGAGTTCAATCAAAGAAGTGCTTGAAAAAGCCATGAAGACGAATAAGAATATCAAGCCAGAAACTATCATCCCACTTACATATAAACCAGAGGCCATGTTCAGAATCAGACCAATTACCAGAGCATCTTCTACCCTTGAAGGGCATAGTGAAGCTATTCTCTCTGTCTCATTTTCTCCAGATGGAAAAAGTTTGGCTTCGGGATCTGGTGATACAACAGTTAGAATATGGGATTTACAAACTGAGACACCTCTTGAGACTTGCAAAGGACATAAGCATTGGGTTTTAGTAGTCGCATTTTCACCTGATTGCAAGAAAATAGCATCGGGAAGTATGGATCACAGTCTTATTGTATGGAATGCTGAAGATGGAAAGATGATTGGCAAGCCTCTTAAAGGTCATACCAACTTTGTTTAAGTCAGTCTTAATTTTCATGGTATGAAATATTTGTGAATAACATATCATGGGAACCTTTGATTTCCTCTCACGAGAGCAGACACATGGCAAGTAGTTCCAAAGATGCAAGCATAAGAGTTTGGGATACAAATAATTCGACTTGCGTAAAAATCTTTACCAGTCATACAGCTTCAGTTCAGAAAGTGCTGTGGGGAGGCGAAGGATTAATATATTCTGCATCTTAAGATAGAACCATCAAAGTATGGGACTTTGAAACGGGAGTAATGACTTAAGAACTCAAAGGACACGCTCACTGGGTCAATACTTTGGCCTTAAGTACTGACTATGTGCTCAGGACTGGATGCTACGATCATTTGTAGAAGGAATTTGAGGACGCCAAATAAATGCAGAGATATGCGATAGAGAGATATGAGAAAATAAAGGATCCCTAGGGAGAGAGACTTGTGAGTGGCTCAGACGATAATACTATGATTCTCTGGCAACCCAAGCAAGGCAGTAAACCTGTAAACAGATTGACTGGACATTAAGGCCTTGTTAACATGGCTGCCTTTTCACCAGACGGATTTTATCTTGCATCTGCCTCCTTCGATAGATCAATCAAGTTGTGGGATGGAAAGTCAGGAAAGTTCATATGCAACTTCAGAGGGCATGTAAATTCAGTCTATCAAGTGGCTTGGTCTGCTGATTCTAGACTTCTAGTGAGCGGAAGCAAGGACAGTACTTTAAAGGTTTGGGATATTGAGAAGAAAAAGCTTATGTTTGACTTGCCAGGTCATGCTGACGAAATCTATGCAGTCGATTGGAGCCCTGATGGAGAAAAGGTTGCCTCAGGCAGTAAAGACAGAATGCTCAGAATTTGGAGGAATTGACTCTTAATAAATCTTACTTATAAGCCCTAATTAAGACTTAATTTTCATTATTACAGTTAATCTAAATATAAGCATCTATTCATAATTTTATAAGGTGTTTTCTCAAGTAAGCCAACTCATGCATTAGATCAAGTTCATTAAAAATAGGGTCACTACAAGTCCCTCTGTTGCGCTCTGGTTCCAATTATCTTGATCGTTAACCTTAATTATGGTCAAGAGAGTGAATGAAATTCCTATCTAAGCTGCGTTCCTAAGTGCTGTGATCATCTTTATTTGATTAAACATTTCAGTGTAGCTGTAGAAATTCTGAACAGAGGGAACGTACACGAACAAGAAATTGTGCAAATTGAATAGGCAAGCAAAACTAGCGAACACTCTCTTTACTATCTAGTTTCTTCCTAAAGGTGCTGCAGTTTAGCTTATTATAAGCAGAATGGCAAACGTTATTGTAGTAAAAAGTATTCCAAAGGACTAGAAAGCACCCTTAGTTTCTTCATTTATGAAACTCTAGGTGTCTAAGTAGTAAATGAGATTGAAGAGAAGAGCATTTTAAATTATCGGGTCAAAAAGAGAGCATATCATTATGGTTGCGATCTATAGATTAGAAGGGATTTAATGATTTATAATTTAAGGGGTGACGAAGTATTGCCTGACATTTTCTATAATTCTGGTAAAATACCCTGCTTACTCTATACCCAGCATTTGTCTATCTATTTGCTCTTACAATAGAAACTATCTTTCATCTTCAAGATTAGGAGCCTAATACTGAATAGTCTTCCTGCTCTAATTTTAAACTTCACTTAAATCTTTGAATTAGCTCTCTATTTTCTATTCCCGTTTGTGGAATAAGTTTGACAACACGCTCCCGGTGTTTGTTTGAGCTCTCTCGGTTTTCATTGAACATTAATCCTTTCCCTTTTAATCACACTTGTGTTCTTTGGAACTCTCAATAAACAAACTGCATTAGGAGCACTTTATTAAGCATTGGGAGCAAGAAGTGCAAGTGTCCTCATGAGATTCCAAATCCTTATATTACAAGACTTATCTGCATCCTTGACCTTCGTTTTTGCATCTTATTTTTACAGTATTCAAAATTTGCAAAACTGTTCTTTGTATATTTGTGAAGATTGGCTTGGATGAATCATAATGAATAGAAAATAAATTAAGATGAAAAACAAGCTGGGCAATAGTTTCTTATCATCAAATTGTGAGAAATACAACTCTCACAGAACAAAGAGTTGCAGTGATTACACTATTTAGGATTTCTGAGGACATTTTCACATAGGTTGCATCTTATAGAGGAAACATAGCTTTGGATATCTGCTAAATTCACTATTCTAGAGTCATTTAGCTCATAATGCTTCTAATGATTTTTACAGTAAACTTAAATCAATATTTACTTGATTATTTGCATATAAAAGTGAAAATTGAATCTACATTTACCTTTCTTTTTCTTTATTTTCGATTTCTATTCCACAAAGGTGTGAGTTTATTTGATTTAGAGAAGGTTCGACTTTTTTAGTGCAGAAACTACATCTTGTTTAACCAGATATGTGGGAACTCTATATTGCAGTTTCTATGAAATTACAATATCTTGTCTCGTGGGCACAAACTTCATAAAAAGAAAGGGTTTCTCTACATCCGTACTAATAATTACTGCAGCTAACTTTCTATTGGTCGAGTATTTATAAGTGAACAGCATTCAAATTCTCTAACGATGTCCTCTATTCACATTCGGAGCATAAATAATAAAAAATTGTTACTTGTCTATAGCAAATTGATTCAGTAATCAAAGGAGCGCATCTGAAACAATAAAAACTCTCCTTGCACATATTGCATTGTTGAGGCTTCTAACTCTTGCTAAGTATGCACGAGCAGGATCTACAAGTCACTAGCTTCTTAAGTTGCATCTAGATGTAAGGATCTGTAAATATTATATAGCATTAAGATAAATTTAATCTGCAAATAAACCAGCTTAAGTATTTTAGCTTCCTCCAATTGCTTCAATATGAAGTCGGCCTATGCTCAAAACATAAAAGTTAAATCTAATTAAGATATAGAAACACTTTCCCCTTTTTTGTGTTGATCCATTACTCAATTTTTACTAATAGAACTTATAATTTTAACAATTCTAATATAACAATTTCTGATTATTAAACTCAGAGAAAGAAAGAGGATAGAATATGTGATTAATTAACTCTACTTTAATTGAATTTTTTTAACTCAAAATGAGACTTCCTAAGAATGAAGATGACGGAGATCAAAATGAAAGTGGTAAGATTTACTGTTAAAATTTGCACTTAAATTGTTAGGAAGTACTTAAAATAACTCTTTAGATGGGAAATTTCTTTTTCTTGAGGCATTCAGAAAGAAAAGAAACTAGTAAAAAACATATCTTTTAAATAGAACTAAGATATATTTTAGCAAGAAGAATAATCGGAGAGTGCCTCATCTAATAGATAGGAAAATATTATAGTTAATAATTTATGTTTACTGCACTCTATATTTTAAATGGTCTATTGGAGAAACTGGAATGAAACCTGAGAGTTAAATTCTAAGAACAGAACTTGAAAATGTTCAGCTCAGATGACTTATCGAATTAAAGTCCCTTACTTAATCCAAATTCGCCTTTGCTGATTCCAGACGAAGAATACAAGAACTATTTCGGAGAAGAGTCCGAGGAAGAGGAAGATGATATAGATGAGAATAACTAAGTTAATCCATAAAAATGATTAGGGAGGAAGTCATTGTTTAAAGATAATTACGCAGCCTAGGTGCTTCAAGCAGGAGGGAGGCAGTTCCTGAGCCCTACTCTGACCTCTCCATTGTATACTAGAGGTATCTCACTCACTCTTCAGAAAGAATAGGAGAAAGAAGTATAAGAGCAAATTCTGCTGAAAAGGATACACGATATTCAAGTAAAGAGGGATGTCACACCAATCGAGCTCGCAGATTAACTCTTCGAGAAGAAACTCAATTTATATAAGTCCTTAAATTAATCTTGTATGCTATTTCGACTTTGAGATAAAAAACAGATTAGCAAAGGATCTGTAAATAGATGATAAGGAACAAGAGGCACAAAGTCCCAGCTAGAGAAGGCAGCAATTATTTATGAGCTGAGCTAAAACTGCTGATAGCATATCACTAGCAGCTGCGAAACTACAAGAGATTGAGGAAAGAGTGAATAGGGAAGAGTAAAGTAAAAATATCATTTTTAATTAAGTCTGCTATTTTTAAATGAGTTAGAGGCGAGGGATGAATAGTAGGATTGCAAAATATAGATACAAAGAGACCTATACAACGCTAATAATCAAAGTTTAAACACCAAAAACATTTTGAGGGGCAAGTTCACTCTCAAGATCAATAAACGACTCACTCAACAATAGTTATTCATTTAATAGAATGGATATTTATCATGAATAGCTGATAGAGGACTTTGCTTAGGATCCAATATAGTTGAAATTTTAATTAAAATCGGTGATTGGTTAAAATAATAAATGAAGAGTTGCAAAATGGTGTCAGTTGAAATCGCAGATTCACCCCCTGATCTGCAGCTTGTTCGATAGCTAATCAAAAAATAATATGAGCTTCTTCTTTAATCATCTTCATAGCCCCTCTCAGTAGCGAGATATGATGCGCGCATATTTTTAAATTCCAAATATTTGAACTCGTAGAACTTGTGTCGCTTTTAACTCCGGATTTAGCGCTCCCACACAAAAGTTGCAAGGATATAAAATTCTTAGAATTTCTAGCTGAATCGAATGGTGTATTTATTATTTAAATTGGATACACTTTAACTGTCTCTTATTTCTTCCATTTTGATTTTATTTGTAAATTAATTTCATTTTCCATTAAATTCTCAGCTATAGTATTTCATCTCCATAAAAATGGCAAGTTCATTCAGAAGCTAGAGAAATTGCTTTACTCTTCCCCCAAGAAAGATGATCAAAAGCAAATTATTATTTTCACATACAAACTTCCAATGAATAAAAGAATTTTAATGAAGACTTTGATAGACTTGAAAAGCTGAGACAAAAATTAGAAGAGGCGAAAAGAAAAAAGCAAGAAGAGTAGCTATAGTAGTAGCAGCAAGTATCAAGCATCCATGATATCCTCAGGGAATCATAAGAATGCATTTCAAAACCACATCATAAGATAAAATTTATTCAATTGATTGCTTGGCTTTTAAAAAACTATTTTATTTGAAGATCACACTAAAGTTAGAATCAGCAGCTCAAAAATGGTACGGTCTCTAAACTAGGGAGTCAAAGTCATCGAATTAAGTCCCCAGCCAAGTTTAGATATCTTCCAAAAAGAAAACCTCTCTATGATGCCAACTCTTAGTTTAAATATAATAGAAATTATTACTTTATAATGTAGATAAATAGTTATTCAAGTTTTCAGATTTCTAATACTCTACTACTCTCACAGATCTGACTACCCAGAGAGAAGGATAAATATACCTGGGTGGAAAAAATCCCCAGCTTCCCTTAGAGTCCCCTAAATTTATTTAGAAGTTATCCTCGCCTCTGCCTACTTTAGAGAAGTTTTAGAATCCTTAAATAGGTATCCTCCCTCCGGTTTGTCAGTAACCATTACATCAGATTAAAGGCGACTTCACTAAACAAAATCCAAATATGAATCATCTAATCAGCAGAAACCATCCCCACTCCATTCTCAAATAAAGTTAATCTTAAAATAAAGTATCTCCTAGCACATTAGTCAGTGAACAGCATTCTAAAATTCTTGTCCATGATTATCATTTTGATTTAAAGTAAGAAACTTATTTACATTTATCAATCTTCTGCTCTTAATTCGGCGAGAGTTTCACCAAAAAGGCCCCCTTAGCAAATTATCAAGTTAAAGTAGACTTAGATCAACCCCAGTTTAACAAACACGACTCACAGTAGTTTTCAAAGCAAGTAAATGTCATCTGAACACAAGTTCAGCAAGCAAGAAATCTTAAATCAAGAACTCAAGCACATTATAATTTAATTATATCTCAAAATTGACTTATTGGTTTAATTATCAGGCAATGCAATTTTCTACTGCGAGGTCTTGCTCTCCAAATGAACAGAAAGAGCTTTTGAAAAATGGATCTACCCAAATCATCAAGCGAGTAGACTCTGAGATTGAAATTCTTAGAAAACGCCATGAAGAACTGAACTGGCTCTAATCTATAAATTCAATTAATATCCTAATATATTTATTAATGATGGCTGATCTAAACAAACAAAGACTTGAGAGTTTTCAAACCAGCAGTTATAAAAACTATGTTTGCGATGCGAGAAGACGATGTGCGCTAAAAGGAGGAGGACATAGAGTTGGTCAGGCTTGAGCACATATAGTAAAAGATGAACCCTAATCGCTATGCGGCATAACTAGATAAGATTTCTAAATAGAAGTAAAATGCTACAGCAAACTACAACAAATATAAGGATGATTGAATCAAACTATTTTATTTTCATAAATGTTATCTTAAAAAATTTTAAAAAAAAGATGAGTAATGAGGAACCTTTCAAAAAATTCCTATATAGAATCTTATCTAAATTTAATCTTAGTGCAATGATTTCTAGAATGAATTCATTAGGCTTATCCTAGCCAATAAGATGGCCATAATTAAAATATTTTAGATTCTTTTATTTTTGAAGATGATATTATAGAACTAATTAATATTTTAAAAATTTTCAAGGAAAAATATAACTATAAGGGTAAAATATATTTTATAAGCTATCTAAGGTTCATTTATCATGGATGCGATGAAGGAAATGTAGAGGAAACAATGCATCATTTATCATACAGAACAAAAAGCTAGTGCGCTCTCATATCTCACGCTGAGTAATGTTGAATTGCAATCGAGAGCGCGCATCGAAAACTTCAACTGCGATAGAGAGTGAAGTGCTAAAGCAATATACTCTTTATATACTGTGTATTTACTCTATGTCAAACTTATCTCTATCACTCTAAGTAGAAATGATGAATTTTATATTGAAATGAAATGATGAAAGTGCAAATGCATTTTCCCTTATAGGGGGAAATTACTTGAGTTCGCTCAATGTGGGATATGTGCGCCGTAAACGTCTCTCGAATATGCTACTTTGGGAAAC
>JAJKFJ010020954.1:0-37885 GCA_027382625.1 Tetmemena sp. SeJ-2015
TAGAAAGAGAAAAAGTAGTCTTCATGAAACATAAACTCTGAGAGTCAGTATTAATAGATGAGAGGAAGAAGCTCCAGGACTAGAGGCATCCTCCAATCAGTGTACATGGCAGTGAGCAACTAATCGAAGAGTTAGATCATCCAAGGAATGAAGAAACTCTCGATGCAGTAACTATTCGATGTAGAGAAACTCCTCGAAATAGTTTACAAGAAGAGGAACACTAAGATACTTATAGAGGCACTCCAGCAATCGGTTGTAAATAATGATGAAATAAGATCACTCCAGCACTTGAAATAAGTGCTTGGCGAAAAAGATTTCAGAAAACTTTTCTGAGTCATTCCCTTACCATCTTCGTTTAGTCTTTAGAAGGGTACCAAATAATAATTAGTTCTCAAAGAAAATGTATTTCAATTTTATTTACCCAAAAAATTTACTAATTAGCCATTTGTAGCAACAATAGAAATAAATTAGATTTCCTTATTTGAGTTGCCCTCTATTTATCAATGATTCTTTACTCTAGCATCTTCAACAGACTGTTCTAGCTTTACATCAAATGAGCAACAATTAAAAGTAAAATATGGAAGTGGATGTATTTTTAATGATGAGCTTGTATATCTTCTATAGTGAGCTTCTTCATGGCAGCTCTGCCAGTGGCTCCACCTTTCTTATCATAGGGTTTGAGAACAGTCTGTGACTTTTACCTCTTGGCCACTTTCTTCAAGTATTCTTTCTACGACTTAGCAGGTGAGCCACTCGATATCTTATCCAGCTAAGACAAACTTAAAAGTGATAAGTGCAACTTTAGATCGTTAATGTGAATTTAGTTATTAAAACTTCCATCGTTGTCAATTTCATTAATGGCTTGTGCCCTCCTCTGCTCTACTTGCTTTTACAATCTCTAATTACTGGACATGGACTGGAGATTAGTGTCCTGACTATTTCGCTTGCTGTTAAACATGTCCTTCTTGAGGTCTTTCTGACTTTAATTTTGCTGATTCTCCTCTCTTATCTCTTTCAGAGTCTTAACCTTCCTCTCACTATTTAAAGAAAATTCTTTCGAAGTTGTGAAGTATTTCTTTGGGAGAGTTAGCCAGTTTCGACAGAGTTGTTTTGAATGATCATCTATCTGTGGCTGAACTAGACTATTGTGTCCTATTTAGATTCGTTTTGATCGTCATGGCTCCCACTTTGTCTTTTCCCTCTCAGTTTAATATTTATTCAATAAAAAAACATGATCTCAAACTAATGAGTCACATTTAATTTTATGATTAGTTTTTGGTCTGTTGAGCCCTAACCTTCTTCAATTTAGTTCTAAACTATAATTATCTCTTGGTTGAATTGCATAGAGGGGCTCTTTGAATGCATGGTCTATCCTCCAAGAGCAATACTGCCTGCTAATATACTCACATTCCCACTATTACCTGCAGCTATCAGGCTCTAATCGATTGCAAGCAGGTTTTGAAGATTTATGTCTGGGATATTTGCACTTATAGGAGGCAGGTTATTGCTTTTAATCGTTTAAGCTTCCGGTGAGCTTCCCTCGTGAACTTAAGGTGATTAGAAAGTGTCGATTGGTGGAAGCAAAGGCTTGATAGGGGAGTTTGATAGGAGAGTTTCATTTTATTGGATAGTGGGCTGCAGTTGCAAGTTTAACTCTGTTAAGTAGATACAATTCAATATTATTTCAATATATAGTTGAGGTGTGGTACTTCAGATTATGCGTCCTTGAGTTCTAACTCTAGTCGAATAGAAAATATGATCACAGTAATTTCGATAATAAAAAGAATGGTACTTGGATGTTTTCAACTGACTATTCTCCCTAGAGGACATTGCTTTGGAGTACTCTGATCAATCTTTATCTTTAGGCAACTTCTGAAAGTTGTTCCAAAGTTTCTGTCTGCCCAAGCTAATTTTGATTTAGTCTAGGATCCATACTAAATCTAGGCTGCTCCTGAGTACCTTTCACTAAGTAGACACCACTTCCAGCAGGACCAGAGACGCTCTGATGCTTCACAGAGTGGGAATGTTGAAGCAGCAGACTTGACCTCACTCCTGTTGAATTCCCCATCTAGCCACTCTAATTCGACAGCTGATCATGCAAAAATATATAATATATTGCTATTTAAATCTTCTACTGATGGTTAAGAGCAAGAGCGTTGAAGGTAGCCGCTTGCTTTTGAAGAAGGGCTCCACTTTTAGTAGATACTGGACTTTTAGAAAAAGCTCTAGGAGAGGCCTTCATATTTTGCAAAGGGGAGCTAGGTGGATATTGGTTAAGGAATGATGATGGAATGGCTCCAATGGAAGAGCGTTTGTCTATTGTTTGAAAATTCTAAGTGATTCTAGTAGAAAGCAAAGTCTCTTCTTTCTAAGGTTTTCGACTTCTGGCTCTCTGCGTTTATCCTTGCTCTTTGTCAGAGTTAGCAGTCTGTCTCGCAATAGGATTGGTGTTGAAAACGTACTAGTTGTAGAGCTTGGAAATCTTAAGAAAGTACTCTTTGTTGCTATAGCGATTTGGATCTATGTCATTCAAACTTTCAATTTCTTCCTCCACCTCGACCAAATATCCATCCTCACCTATCTAATGAGAAGCCACTCTTTCATTTCTTATTTGAGGCCTCTTCAGTAGCTTATGCTTCAACAGTAAGCTGCAAAGCTCCTCATTCTAAACTTGTTCCACCACCTGCTTGCATTCACTGATTACTTCAGAGCTGAGGGTGTCTCTTGATTGAAAGCGTTCTTTCTGCTTCAACCACTTTAAGTTCTCCTTTGTGGCTTGGGTTTGCAGAGTGCTGATTCTCTGAGAGAAGAAGGGCTCTTTAAGTTTCTAGGATTCATTTACCACGTGCTTAGAGAGATTCTTATAGAAACGAGAGTAGTACTCCTCTCTAGTTAGATAGTATACAACTGCCTTTTCTGTGATGCACTGGACTGTTTACTCTCTGTAAGTAATCTGGTCTTTTTTAAGATCATCGAGACCTATTATCTGGTTTGGTCCTATCAACGACACTTTAACATCTATTGCCTTCAGCAAGGTAGTCATTTAATATCCATTATGATGATAGACATAGTCTACCCTTTTTGGGTGGTGGTCTTGTTGAGCTTTGTCTTGACTTGCTTTGTGATTTCAAACTCTCCCTCCTTGATAAAGTAAATGATGTCTGCTAGGTCTCCCTCTTTGTAAACTATGTCTCTCCTTCTGAATTGCTTCTCCTTAAGGAACTGACTTCATAATTATACACATGTATTGCTGACTGAGCTTGTTGAGGTTAGTTCTTGAGATGCCCTCTGAAATGCGGAAGCCCTTGAAGAACTCCACCTTTGCATCCAGCTGCTTCTGCATGGAGTACATAATAACTTTCTGGAAGTCATCCTTCTCTAGGATAGCCAAGTGAGTGTCCTGCTCTGCAAGAATCGTGGCCGCTCTCTTCTCATTCTTCTTTCCCCCAGAAGGCATTCACAAACCTATTAAGAATGACTAAGTACGAACTTTAAATTTTAAATTAGAGCCAGTTCTCCAAAGCCCAAGCCAGGCCCTAGTTTGTTACTACTGGTGAGAAGTTAGAACTCATATTTCACGAAATGACCGCTGGTATGATGATCGGATTCCCTCAGCGTTTATCCAAGTCATAAATATTAAATCCAAAAATATTTGAAGTCCTCTTGCCTGTGAACGCTGCTTCTTCATGTATTGTCTGAGTTAACTGATCTGTGGATTCACCCCGGTAGTCATGCCTCCTGGGAAATTGACAGACAAGTCCGATCCTTTTACGCTCGACGCATTCAAGGTAGTGTTTCTATGGTGCTCTAAGTGCGTTTCATGCAGATGCTTTATAACTAATCCATTCATTCAAACATACAATAATAAGTGGCTTGGTGTTTCTGTCCCAAACAATCTTATCGTAGTTCTCAGATATAAACTCATGGACTTCACTGGGATGGAGGGATACTTCAACAGTTTTTGGAGTGAGCACATCCACCAATCCCTTGATTATGATGAAGAACTCGTTGCCCTCCTCTCCGTGTTTTATAATCTTCTGTCCCTGTTCATACTTCCTGTATTTACAATTCCAAAAACTAAAAATCACGCTAAGTCATTTCCATTATGTGTATTTGAGCTCTCTGCAGCACTAATAAACGATTTCCTCATCAACCTCTGGATCGTTGAGCAGTTTTTCAAAGAAGGAAAGCCCCTGGAAGAAATAGACCAGTTTCTTGATATCTTCTCTGCTCCTCCATTCCCCACGCTTCCCCAAGATAGTTATAACTTCCTAAAAATAACTTCAATAAACATCTATAGATCTTAAAAACGAATAAAGGGCTATCTCTATAGATTAAGAGAAGGATAAAGATAAATGGAAGTATGTTATATGTTAAATGGATTTAGATGACTCACCAGGAAAGATGGCTTCTCTTGCTCGTCAGTCTGTAAAAACTTCTCAAAGGTCTAGTTACTACACAAATCATAATAAATGAGATTAAAAGACAACTCTATCAGTAAAGAGTTAGGAATGTAAATCATTAACATTAGTTTATTCTTATGATATTATTGAGCATGATTGCAGAGGTGATATTGTGAAGAGCAAGGGGCGTAATTTTGACAGGAGTGGGTTTAGGAAGTCTCTCTGACGGAAAGATAAATAAGTGAAATGAATCGGAAGTTTGAGAAATAAGATCAGAAATGGCATTCTTAATTGATAAGTGATTAGTTTAATAGTGAGAGCAAGATAATGATTGGTTAATAATTTTAAAACCTTTTTTTTTTAAAAAATTTTTTTAAAAATTAATTTTTATTTTTATTATAGAATTAATTAACCTGGGTCAAAGTTTTTTTAAATTTAAAACCCTTATTTTTTAAATTTTAAAACCCCTTTTTTCTTTAAAAAAAAAGTTATAAAAAAATTTTTTTTTAAGAAAGTTTATTTCTAAATTATTCATTTCCTTTTTATTTTATTTCCTCGTAAAGAGGTGTCTTTTAAATTTGGAATTTTATCATTTCATCAAAACCCTTCCCCCTCCACTTTGGGTTTCTTGCCCATTGGGGATTTGCTTTGCTTGAAGGTGCTAGTTTTGAGACTCATTTTATAATTACAAGTCACTAGAATTAATTTATCAAGTTTTTATTTTTTAGGACTCTTCGATTAAACCCTATAACAAGAGGAATTTGGCTTAATCTCTATCTATATTCAACTCAATCTCTAATTTCGCCAAATTTGATTAAGCAAGCTAAAAGATGGGAAATGAAAATGATTTGCATAGAGAGACTGATTATCAAAAAATTAAGGTTTTGTAAATAGCAATTAAGTGTGATGATCAGTGAGTTGAATCGCCTCCAACTGGGAAATGCAGATCAAGTTCATAGAACTTAGCCTCTGGGAGTTTGCTCATTCCCATTTTCTCATACACCTTCATGGCGTTCTCATTATCAGTGTCTACATACAGCCTCACTGCCCTTGCAAGGGGGTCTCTTCTTGCTTCTTCAACACAGCGAGAGAACAGCATTCTGAAAGCTCCTTTATTGCGATACTCAGGCACTACATAGACAGACTAGATCCAGTGAATCAAGCCGCCTAGTTTAGGAGACATTTCAAAAGTATTCAGCAAGGTACCAATAACCTTTTCTTAGCCTCCTTCTTCATTATCATCTTTGGCGCATGCAACTAAGTAGCGTCCGTATTTTGGTTTATGGTAAACTTCCTCTACTCCTTTCTTTACAAGTACTGGATTGAGGTCTTTATTTTCAGTTTCTTTGGCCATTTTAAGCATGAAGTCTATGATATCACCAGAGTCCTCTAGGATTGACTCTCTCACATAGGGTTTGCTAGAATCAGCCATGTTATTAATTCTCAAATATCTTTTTAATTTTACTCCAAATGAGCATTAAAATATCATTTGAGCAATTTTAAAGCCTCAATTCATTTATTTACATCTAAATAAAATGGTTTATTTAGTAAATTAATAAAATAGGCCACACCAAATTAGGTTTGAAAAATATAAATAGATTTTTCTTCAACTATTCTAATAAATTGACTTCATAATGATCATTAGTTCAATAAAAATTAATCAATAATCAAATAAATAAATATTTCCTCTTACTTTCTTACAAATGTATGAAAGCCTGAATTTACCAAGCATCTAAGCAAATTTAGTATAATAAAATAATCTCTAGATATTATTCTTCTTGAATTAATAATTGCTTATCTAGAAATTGGTTTTCAAAAAGAATAAATGGAAGTTGATAAAGAAGGTAAAGGTTTTGACTCACTTTATTTCAAAGACTCATAGAGCAAACTTTAATTGAACTGGAAATTAGGTTGAACTTATCTTTATCAAATTCCTGAATTTAGGAATATTCTATTTACAATTTTCTTATTGAGAAAATAAAATGATTTACATTGAGAGATATTCAATAAATTAAGATTTGTAGTTAGCAAGTAAGTTTCATTAACTAGTTGATTCTTCTCCTATGGGGAAATGTAAATCAAGTTCATAAAACTTTGACTCTGGGAGTACCCGCATTCCCATTTTCTCATAGGCTTATATGGCCTTTTAATTATCAGTATCAACAATGAGCCTCACAGCCTTACCAAGTGGATCTTTTCTAGCTTCCTCAACACAGCGAGAGAACAGCATTCTGAAAGCTCCAATGTTGCGATATTCAGGGAGAACGTAGACTGTTTGAATCCAGTGAATTAAGCCGCCTAGTTTAGGAGACATATCCGCAGCAGTCAGTAAAGTGCCAATCACCTTTTCTGAGCCCGCTTCTTCATTATCATCTTTTACACATGCAACTAAATAGTGCCCATTTTTAGCTTTGTGGAAAACTGTCTCTACTCCTCTTTTGACTGATTCAGGATCAAGATCTTTATTTTCAGTTTCTTAGGCCAATTTAAGAATGAAGTCGATGATTTTGCTAGAGTCAGCAAAGACAGAGTCTCTTACGTATAGTTTGCTCGAATCAACCATGTAATTAATCTACTGAATATCTTTTTAAATTACTCAAAATTAGCGCAATTAAATGGATAAGACATGCTATACGTGGGATTTTTTGTTGAAAATATAATTTAGAAAATAAAAATGTTTTCCTTATACTTTATATCTGGAATTAATTATATTTATTTCCATCTCATTTATTATCTTATTATCATTTATTTTATAAAACTTTGCTAAATTTATTAAAAAATTAAATTATAAAATATTAAAATTTTATTTACAATTGTAATAAATATAATTTTGAATTGACCCTTTTTAAACTTTTTAAAATGGATATTCAATCTTTTTGCCAATCTCGAGAATAATTTCTTATTTGCTATACTTTAATCACTAAAGCTAATTATATCTGGAAAATTAATCTTGTCAAAATTTCAATTAAAAAATATGATTTTTTATATTTCATTTTTAATAGAAGGTTTTTTATTGATTATGTTTTGACTTTGATATTTTAAAGCGAAATTTTTTAATTATCAATTTCTTTTTTATCTTTTAATTTTAATTTAAATTTAAATTACTGCAAATTGGAACATTTTCCACTTGCAATAAATTTATTAGAAGATAGATTCCTAGATAGTTTAATTTTATTTAGGATCCCAAAAATAAAGATCCACTTTCGAAACTTGCAAAATATTATAAGCTTGTTTATTATTTATTGATGGAAAGTATTGTTTACTCTTATTGATTTGCGACCTTAATTAATAATACAAGATTGCTCAATTTATATTATAAAAATAAAAATACTTAAATAAAGTGTAAACAATATATTCGTACTCTAATAAATTGTAAATTCTAAATTTTATTGTACATTAAATCATAAATTAATAAGAAAATATATTTTATCCTCAAATAATTTTATAATATAGAACAATTAATTATTTCCATCAATTTACTTTAAATATACGCAAACCAAATAATTTTATTAAAATGTAATTTTAATCTACAAAAATGCACATATATTATTTTATCAAGGGTTTTTTTAATATAAAATAAATAAAAATAATTTTATTTTTAAAAAGATTGGTGGATCCAACTCTTAATTAAACCTTGCACCTACTCAAAATTATAATTGATTTAAAAATTAATTCTTTAATTTAATGATATAGAAGTTTTATCTAATTATTTAAAATGATTAATAAAATTACTTTGTATAGTTAAATTGCATTTTTAAAACACATATAATTATGAAATTATGAATTTATAAATTTATTTAAAGTATAGATTTCTTAATATCATGTTAACTAAAAGTACTTCCACTCTCCTTCTAGCCACAATAAATTTTTATTAAAAATTAAATAATTTTCTTTCACAAATATTTTTAAATAAAGAGGATCAAGTCTTAAAAAATAAAAGGTATTTAAAATAAAATTTTACCAAAAAATGTAAGACATAATAGTTTTTATATATAAAACTTCAATTAATTTCTTATTATTTTTCTTGAATATCTTAAACTTACTAAAATAGAGAGAATTTTCTAAAGTAAATAAATAACTTAATTTTTATTCACCTTGAATTTCATTAAAGTTATCTTTGGTTAAATTAATTTTCTCAAGTAATATGTGCAAATTAACAGCATTAAAGAATCGATATTCAATTTTTAAATTGAAGAAAGAAAATTTCCTCTGATTGATTGAGGTATCAGCTTATAAAACTTATTATTGGGATATATTATTATTGTGAGCAATGAGCTTAATTGGCACACCCTAGATAGTATATAAACTCCAGACTGTGTCTCTAATTCTGATGGCGTTAGAACTATGGTAGTTCTCTCCGCTGACATTCCTGTATGCATTAGTAAAGTCAGGAGCGGCTGAGCGTTGAGGTTGGTAATCTAATGGCTTCCTTTGCACCGATTGATTGTTCCTTCACACTAACCCTCCTTGAGAATCTCTTGCATTGTGCTTATTGCGTAGCCAGCCTGCATGCATCTCTTGAGTTAATTTGTTTGAGCACATATTACTCAACTAGAAAGTAAGAGTCTTCAGCAATTTTGCAGTTTCTTCTCGAGCTACACTCTCTGCGGTCACCTATTAACTAACTTTCATTTTGATAATTATTTGTTATTAATTTTCAGATTAAGTTTATATTTTTAATAAATTTGAATAAAAAATACGAAACCCATACCCCCTTAAATATTTGAAGATTAAATTAAAATTAAAAAAATTTTGTATACTTATTTACAATTGGCTTAGTAGGATTAGTTGCAGCTAACGCTCCCTTAGAGCATATATAGCTTAAGGGTGACGACTCAGTTGACACTTTCAAAATAAATCATTTTGACAATGTTCAAAAAGTTGATTCTGATTTAAAAAAAATAACATTTTGCGCAATATTCTTTTAAAAAAAATTATTACTTAAAATTCTAAATTTGATTTTCAAAATGAAATTCATATTTTATTTAGACTTTTATTTATTCTCGGGGGTCTTTCTAAGAATATTCTTGAAAAAATAAAATTCTCAAGATAATGATATCATTTTGCTATTAAATTATTGTTTTTGGTTGTTACTTAGCCTGATATATTAAGATTCTTAATAGAATTTTATTTTTTATAAAATTTAGTTATTATCTGAAGATTCTGATTTCCAAGCTTCTAAAATTTGGAAAGCTTTTTTAAAATAAATTTTTATCTTTGGCATTAGATTTTAACTTTCTAAATAAATAATTTCTCACTTTTAAGAAGTTTTAAAACTTCCTTTTTGCTTTTATTTTATATATTACTCTGTAGAATTTATTTTTATACTCTGGGTCAATAAGAGAAAAATGGTATCTGTATAAAATACTACTTTGAAAAAATTCAATTATTTTTGCTGGATATAGTTTATTTGATTAAGTTTATTATAATCTTCAAACTTAAATTTTAATGAAATACGCTGAATTTTGAAAGGTGCCAAATATCTCGGCAAGTGTATTTATACGACTGCAGAGATTTCATTGAATACCATAATGGCAGAGATTGCCAGGCTAATAGCGATATTTATGCTAGAGAAGGAATGTATTAATATCACGATCTAGGATAACTCAGAAATAAAGTCTCCTCCTTCAAAATGGAAGCAATGTACTCATTAAATTGTGCAGACTAGAAGGTTGCGAATCCGAACACGGGTATGACTAACTAGAAATTCACGGCCCTTATTTTTTTAAAAAATTTTTTATGTGCTTTTTTGAATTTTTAAAAAAAATTCCCAATCAAATTTATTGAACGAAATCATAATGTAGCTGCTAATTTAAATGAGTATTAGTTTACAAATAGCAAGCAACTTCATTACATATATTTATTTTGTTTAAAATTATTCTTAATGATACTGCTTATATAAATTTAAGCTTTTGCAAAATTAGAAACTATAACTTTTTCAAAGAGAAAAGTTATAAGATCCCATTAATTATTTATAATTGTCTTAAGGCTTTATCTCTGTGGAATATTTGATAATAACATTTTTAAATGAATTTAATTTATAGTTGATTATAACAATAGTTTATTACATTAATTACTACTTATGCAAATTTATGAACTTATCCTCTCAGATTTCATTAATTATTTTTCTCAATTAAAAAAAAATTAGATTGATATAAATGTTTAATTTCCAGAGTTTCTGAATTAAAATAGAAATACATACTAAAAATGTTCCATATTCTCGTTGGTTTATCTTTTTAATATTCTTATATGAATTTATTTTTATTTAAATTAAAATTTTTATTGCTTTTTTTTTTGGTTTATTATTTTTAGTTCCTTTAAAAAAAAAAATTTTTAAATTAAAAAATTTTTTTTCCCCCAAAATCACTTTTTTGAAAGAATCCTTTTTGGATAAATTTTTCAAATAAATTTATTTTAAAAAAAGGTTTAATTTTCTTTTTATAAACCGGGAATTAACTTTAAGAAATAACAAAAAAATTTCAAATATAGTTTTGAATTAGGCTTTAAAAATGACTTTGAGTAATTTCATTACTTTAGATAAAGTGTAAGCTAAATATGAGTTGAATTTTGTTTCCGCATTCAATTTTGAGGGCACTGAAAAGAAAGAAATTACCATTGTGTACTCTGAATCTCTTAAGTTTGTTTATACTATAATATAAAAATCTCACTCATGGATTTGTGATCTTGCCTAAATTTTATCTTTCAAAATACAGCAGAGTTTAAATTCATAAATTTATTGACAAATAACCTTGAATGAATTTATCTTAATTTTTTAAGAAGAAACTGCACCTTGTTTAAATCAAATTAGAAGAAGAGGAATCACTATTCTAGTGGTGAGTGAATAAAAGTTGATCTGTAAGAATATTGCTCTCTTACTCGCTTCATGAATTTAGATCTACATAATAACTTATTTGTTAAATATTTCACTTCAAAGCAAAATTAAAATTCTTAAGGTTTAGTCTTCCTTCTAACACTAGTTTTTCTCTGCTGATCTCTGAGATTTTTTTTTTTAAAAACAGAATGAAATAATTTTTAATTCAGACTATAAATTTAAGAATTGATTGATTTTATAATGAAATTTGTAGAGTAATTTAAAATTATTTTTGATAATAGATACATCTCAGAAGAGGAGAAGGCTCATTCTGTGATATTATTCTCTTGCGATCACTATGAGTTGGGTACTTCGATGGTTATAAAAGTAGATTAAGACACCCAAGTTAATGTATCTGCTCAGTAGCTCTAATAAATAATTTATTAAAAAAATAATTTTACTTAAATATCTATTTGTACTTTGGGGTTAATAAAATATTAAAATCTTTAAGGAAAGTAAATAGTTAAATAGATTTAGGGGATCTATAGCTTACATTATAATTCAAAAATTTTACCCTTGTTAAGCAGATTTATTTTTTATGGAAATAACCCTTTTTACAAGTTGCTTCTTTAAAATAGTTTAATTAATCTGAATACTACCACTGGTAGTCTCCTTCGAAGTTTTAAGTTGCCTAAATTCATTTATCATTCGCCATCAAGATTATTCCATTATGAGTAACTACCTAAGATTTCAAGCTATAGATTCCAGAGTAGAAGGTTTCTCCTTAGTCTGACACACTATTTATAAAAGAATAGACAAAATATCAAAGAAGGAATAGTTTAAAACGCTAAGATTTAGTAAACTAAGCCATATAAAATAGATAAAATGCTGCTACTACAGTTATTTACGACATATTTTCACTTATAAAAATAAGATTAAACCCAGTGCTCTTAAAGTCTATAGTTATGGTTTAAATAATCCTGAATAGATAAAATTAAGTATTATCTGTCCATGAGATGTATTCTGTGCTTGAGAGTGGAATTAATGTCTATTTACAGAAGAGTGTCTAAGTGATAGTGCAATTAGAATGTGACTTTAAATTATAGGAATATAAGAAAAAGCTGCAAACTGAATTGCATTTCTTGTAAATATTATTATATGATTTATATGATCATAAAGAGTTGTTGGGTTTTAAGTCGAAGAAAATTTGTTTGTAAATTAGCAATTTCGCTTATTATACAAAAAGTTCTATTCTTAATTTTTGAGATCTAATTGTGATGAAAATTTTTTAAATTTGATACAGTAAAGAAGAGTATTTTTAAATCTCTATGATCTTCTTAAATAACCAATTTGAGTAAAAATTACTTTTTATTTTTTGACAGTCTTACTTATTTTTAAATAAAATAAAATTTAATTTTATAATCTCGGAGAAAGATTCGATGTGGAGAGTGGAAATAGAGGAGGAATCACTTCTCTCAAGATAAACTTTTACCTTTATTTGTTTATTTTATAATTCTACTAAAATTGTCTTAATATTTTGGTAGAGTATTTTAATTAATTTCGCCAATTATTTTGAAATAATATGAAAATGGATTAATAATAAGAAATTCGGAAAAGCACATAAGACTCATTTAAAATATTTTTTGAATAATTTTGCTCTTTGCTTGTAAATTTTTTAACAGCTTTATATAAATATATATGCTTGCTATTAAGAGTGATACAAGTTAAGTTCTGGACAATAAAATAAAAGTATAATTTAATATGAAAATATATTGATAAAAGGGTATATATGATAATCGAATTGTTTATAGAAATATCTTTAGTTTAACTATAATAAATCATTTTTTATGATAAATTTCCTTGTTTAAAATAAAACTAGCTGAAAGTGTAAAAACTCTTAAACAACTGTATGTCTTTTCGGAATATTTTGGATAATTTATCTAATCAAAATTAGCATCATTATTTTTTTTCTTAAAGAGATTGAATAGATATATTAGACTTCTCTTCGCCATAGTTATAAGGAAAAATGGTTCCAGATCATTTATAGATTATAAATCATACAGCATATTGAAAACTAATCTATAATATAAATTCCTTTACATTTTAAATTTCCTCAATATGTTTTTTAATCATTGGCAAATTAAATTGATTTAAAAACAATTTGCTACTAAAGTGGGCATATTTAAACTTTTTAAAAATATGTTTCCGTTTTATGAATAAAATTCCAATCATTTTTATTGTTTGTTTGTTTGTTTGTTTGTTTAAATTTGAGTGTATTGATAAAAAATTCAAATAAGGTTTGAGAATTTATAATGCAATTTAAAATTCGTTCCCAAGGCATATTTATTGAACATCCACGGGGGGATGGGGAATATTGACCAGTATTTTTAAAACTTTTCATGCAATTTTCTCAAAAAATAGCAATAAAAACAAATCTCATTTTAGGATGAGGAAAATCCATATTAAAACACCCTTTCCCCTCTGGGGGAAAACTGAGCTCACTAATTTGATGATTTTAAAGCAACTCTATGATGCTTAACGTCTTTTTAACAATCTGAAGTAGAATATTGAGAGAGTTTGAGCCTCAATTACTATCTCTCACTGAGTGCCAAAACCCAAATTTTAAATATTATTTGTTAATTTGGGAAAAGCCAATTTCCCCTTTTTTTGGGGGAGGGTTTTAAAATTCAATTGGAAAGGATTATTTTTTCAGGGCAAAAACAAAAAACCCAAAACCATTTGACTCAAAACCCCAAAGAAAAATTTTAGTTTTTTAAAATTTTTAAAAAGCCCTTAAAAACTTTTAAATAAGGGAAAATTTAAATTTTTAAAAACAAAAAAAAATTAATTTTAAATTTTTTTTAAAAAAAAATTTTTTAACTTTTATTTTTATAATAAATTAATTTTGTTATTTTTATCTATATTTGATTAGTTAATTTTTGTTTACCCAATGCTTTGGTGGTAACATTCATCATTTAATATAAAATTTTTCCTAATTAATTATTGATACAGGAAAGTAAATAGTCTTTTTATAGCCAAAATTTAAAAAAAAGAGAATTAATTTAAATATTAATTAAAAACGCTACATCTTTGTTCATAATAACAAGAAAGAATTAGTATTTTCTGTTAGAAAAAATTTTTTAATTCTTATCATTAAATCGAAGTTATTATAAAAATTATCGTTTTTAAATAAGCAGAGAATTATTTTAATTTAAATATTGTACTATTATTTATGTGAGCACTCATTCCAGAATTGTAAAAGATTAGGTAAAAGTAAAGTAAAAATTAGAGCGACTCTTTTATTTTAAGCTTAAAATCGATTGATAGACTTACAATTTCAAATATTTTTAATTTAATTATTCCAGTTACTTATCAATATTTTTAAATCTAGTAGAAAGGTTAGAGGGGTCCTTTCCTGAGAGTAGAATTTTTGAAGGAATAATGAAATTAAAAATGCATGTTTATAAGTTAATTATTGCTCCTAAATAAAAGGAAAACTAAAATATACAGCCTCAAATATTATTTCAAAGTCAATAATTTAGAGTTGAAAGTACTCTTTTTACATTTAGCATTTTAAGCTTTTTCTTCTCTTTTGTTAAATATAATTCTTTATTGAGTTGAAAACTTTTGTGATAATATATTCTTCAGTTCTCAGACTTAAAAATTTAGCTGAGAAATTTCAGGAACTTATGATGCAATTTCTCAGCTAAATTTTTAAGTCTGAGAACTGAAGAATATATTATCACAAAAGTTTTCAACTCAATAAAGAATTATATTTAACAAAAGAGAAGAAAAAGCTTAAAATGCTAAATGTAAAAAGAGTACTTTCAACTCTAAATTATAGACTTTGAAATAATATTTGAGGCTGTATATTTTAGTTTTCCTTTTATTTTGGAGCAATAATTAACTTATAAACATGGATTTTTCATTATATAATTCTTTTTAAAATTTTACTCTCAGGAAAGGACCCTCCGAAGGTTAAAAATTTTAAATTATACAATATTTTAATTTAATAAACTTATTTATTTGTATTGCACCACGAAGATTAAAACCCATCAAGTCCATATAAAGATTAATTTTTTCTTATTAATGTAAAAAATTTTTATATTTAATCAAATGAGAAAATATAAAAATGAATTTAATATTAAAATATTAGAATTCTTATGTCCTCATATAATAATGCTTCTTAAACAAAGAATTGCTCCCTAGCTATTTTATTTTATCTAAAAGTAGAAATCGTTAACGTTTTTAAAAATTATAAAATATCCCAGCTTCAGGTTGCAACTCTAAACTAGCTTTGGATTTTATTTTGAAAATGATCTCCAGCATTACCTCGAGTTCAATCTCTGAATTGCTCTTAAAGACCAAGTGGCTATTTATTTGGAACTTACCTTGATAATTTATAGCACTTAGTTTTTCTTTAAAACGGGAATTTTGGTTTTTTTAAAATTTTTCTTTATTTTTTTTTAAAAAATTTTAATATCTTGTTTTTTTAAGGGGAAAAAATTGGGAAGAAAGAAATTAAAATTGGAAAAAAATTTCCCAATATTTATTATAAATTTAATTCATCAAATCTCAAAGCCAAATATCCCCTTTTTTTTGGTGGCATTAACAAAAAATTAAATCAGATTTTAGTTAAAATTTACTTTTTTGTTTATACAATAGCTTTTTTCAAAATTCTTCTTTTTCCCATTTTTCCCTTTTAAAACCTTTTTCTTTTTTATTTCTCCTTACGACTTATACCTTTGCTCTAAAAATTGCTTTGTTTGCTAGAAAATTGAAAAATTAAAGCCTGTACATACCATCTATGGGTATTGAACTCTTATTTTACTGCTCGAAATCCTCATCTCTTGTCTTTTAAATTAGTCATGATTTTGTCAAAATTCTACTCAATGAATGTTTTGCAATTTATAACTTCCTCATTTCTATTATAAACTTGATATAATACCTCAGACAGCTCTGCATCTATTAACTTTCTACTTAGCTTTAAATAGTAAATAGCTTTCTAAATCGTTAACACGATCTTGTTAAAGATTGTAAGTTTTGTAATTTCATATGTTGGAAAAAAATCTGAAAATAAATTAAGAGATTCCCAAATGGAAGTCCAAATTTTTAAGGGGAAATTTTTAAGGAGAATTTTTAGGAAGGTGTAAAAACTTCAGAATTTTTCGTCGTTAGGGACTTTCTTTTTTTTAAAAAAAAAAAAATTAAAAGGAAAAGAATCCAAAAAAAATTAAAAATAGCCTCATGAAAGAAGGATCTTGCTAGAATTTAACAAATTTACATAATATTTCTTTTAAATTTTAGAATAAGAATAAGAGAAAAATTATCAAATTATAATGATACATTTAATGTAATTTTAGGGTTTTAATTATAGTAATTTTTTAATTATAATTTAGAATGGATTCTATTATATGATTTATTAAAATAATAATACATGGTTTGAAGCATTATGGCAGTTAAAATCTATGATCCGTATACTTATCTTCTTCGATAGTTATTAAAAGGGGAATAACAACATTTTTATCATTAAAATAGCTTCATGGCTAATCTCAGGAGCGAGATATAAAAATAAGCACTTTAATAAATTTAATATTATCTAAGATATCTTAGATCTTCTTAGATTTATGCGTTTATCTCACGCAAAAATTCAGTTATAAGTTTTTTAATACTCAATCAAATAATTTAATTATTTACAAATAAAGTAATTTAAATCAATTATTTCATTTATGACTTAATTTTATTATCACATAAATCCTAAGGGGTATATAAATATTAAATTTTCAAAATTTTAAAAAAAGTTTTTTTTAAAATATTTAATTTTTTAAATTTTTTATACTTAATAAATGTTAATGTTTTTTTAAAAAAAAAAAAATTAAAAAGTGGAAAAAAAGTTTTTGGTTAAAATTTAAAGGGTTTTTGGAAATTAAATCATTGGCCCAGTTTAAACGCGAAATTACTTAAAAAAATTAAAAAATGACCCTCCTTCTCGTTTTTTATTTTACTCTAAAGGGATGGGTGTAGTCCAAACCCCTTTTCAGTAGTAATAGCCCGTTCTCAACATCAACTCCATCGCAAAAAATGTTTTAGATGCCACATATTTTTCGCATTTTTAAAGTTGGGTTTGGGGAGGGTGAGAAAATTTTGTTGCAGGGTTTCCTCATCCAAATTTTTAAGTTTTTAAAATTTGCACATCAAAATTATTTGGGTTTATCCTCAAACTCCTTTTCCCCCTAATGCACTTTATTTGGGGGTTTGAAAATCTTCCCCTAGTAGGTTTTCCCTTAAACTCAAGAAATTTTTTCCTTTAAATTAGAAAATCTATCCCTTTAAATGGGAAAAAACGACAAAACTGTAATCGAGTGAAGCGCCTTTTAGACTTTACTTTCCATTTTATTTAAAAAAGTCTGAAATATATTTACACTGCTCAGGTTTGGGGGGAAACGGAAGTTTTTTTGCTGACGAAGCTGTTTTACACACAACAAACCCTTTATGAAGAAAGTTGGTACAAAAGCACGATAAAAAATAGGGAAATTTTCGGGGTAGAAAGTAAATTAAAAAACTACAATGCGGGGTTTCCCTTTCAGGAATCAGGGAAACTCAGGGTTAAAAAGCTTTTGTCCTTTATCCTGGGTCATTCCCAAACGAGAGCAGTTTTTGCGTTCCTTTTAAAAACTCAGAGAAAGCACAACGGGGAGATCGTTCACTCTTGGGCAACCTCAGGTTAAAACAAAACCAAAGGAAGCGGGGAAAAAGGGATACGCTGAGGTTTAAATCACTCCTGTTTTAATTTTCCAAAACTCGCCAGGGAAAACTAAAAATATTTAATTTAATTTTTAAAAAAGGGGGAAAAATTTATAATTTTTTAAATTTTTTTTGAAAATTTTTTTGGGGAATTAACTTTTTAAGGGGTTGGCCTTTCCCCAATTAAATTTTGTAATGAAATTTTATATAAAGGGGACCATGTTTATGTAGTAAATCTTGCTCCTAAATCCAGTTCTTTCTGTAAAAAAAGGAGATTTCGAACATATAGGGCCTTAAATTTTGGTGCGATGTCAGTTTGCTATAATCAGATATCCTTAATAAAAAATATTTAGTTAGCTATTTTCTTTACTATTGCAAAATAAAGTTCAATTGCCTTCTCGAAATATTGCAACATTTATGATAGAGCAAAAATTAAATCCATCATTTAAGATCTAGTGCTACGATTTTCCTTCTAAATTTTATCGGGCTTTGGGCTAAAGTGTTTTCTATATCATAAATGTTGCAATATTTCGAGAAGGCACTTGAACTTTATTTTGCAATAGTAAAGAAAATAGCTAGCTTAATCTTTTTTATTAAGGATATCTGATTATAGCAAACTGACATCGCACCACAATTTAAGGCCCTAGATGTTCGAATTTCCTTTTTACAGAAAGATCTGGATTTAGGAGCAAGATTTACCACATAAACATGGTCTCTTTATCATATATTTCATTACAAAATTTACTAGAGGAAAGGACCCCCCTTCTAGAATTTATAATAACTTAGAGTTGATATTTTTTATATCTATAGTTCACCTTTGGAGATGGTCTATACCTTAATCTCAATGAAGAGGAAAATGGTGATATGTATATTGATAAATTAATTTTATTAACTCATTATTAATTTAAAATTAATATTTTTGTTTATTAAAATTAATAGATTCCATTTATATTGACCTCTGGAACACTAAACTTAATTATATAAGAAAATATTTTATTATTAAATTATAATCAATTTTAAAAATAGTGTAATTTGCAATGTCTTAATAATATAGGTTAATTCAATAAAAAATTTATAAATAATTTTTTTTTTAAATACAAAAACAGATATAGATACAGACAAGAATCTTCATCTAATTTACAAAAGGTCGCGTTTAAAACCTCCTTTTATCTATCTTCTAAATGAAATATAATTCTTTGACTATTCAGGTGGTGATGGTGGAAAAAATTCTCTATAGCTTGGCATAAATTTTTCGCTTATTATTTTGTAGATGAGCATTACGACTGCAGCTAATTGGTAAAAAGATTATGGTGAATTAAACTCTTTCTTAATAATTGAAAATTCTCAAGGTATAATGGTTGTGATTAAAATTTTTTGGAGAGCCTGACAGGATTTGAAGTTATGTTTTAGCTTTAACATTTTTGCTTTAACTATTAAAAATAGCTTGAGTTTAAAATTTGGCATTTTCTACCTGTATCTAATACCTAAAGATTTTAACCTTGGCGAGAATTTTTCATGCCACACTATATTCATTTGATATGTTTCGACTTCAATGTCTTATTTGTCAAAATATTTTTGCTTAAATTAAATAATTGATGGAAGCAAAAACTATTTTGTATAATATCCTCATCTCCCCTTCGTTCTCAGATTGAGAATGCATAACGGTCCAGTAAAAATTTTGAAGTTTTGGTTTTCCAATGTAGAAAATTTTATACATCATAATTACTCAAATTGAGTTAATCATGTAATCTTTCAATATAAATAATAAAAGAATATATTTTAAATCTGATCATGCCTAGATTATAATAAGCTGAGTAAAAATATAAAAAATATTCTAGTATCAAATTATTTTTGGCTTAGACTAGAGAGTTGTTTTAAATAGTAAGATTAGAATTAAACAGAGGAGTTTTTCTTCTATGATTATCAAAGTGAGTTATAATTAAAGTTTAATCAATTAATTTAAATTAATATTCAATAGACTCTAATTTAAATAAATACTAAATAATTAATTCAAAGATCTTAATATATGGTAAAGAATATTATTTTTAAAAAATTCCTTCTTTTATATGAAAGGTTTAAAGATAATGAAAAGAATAGCTTCAATGATAGAATAAGGAGTATCACATTCACTTCAAGACCAAGACTCGTCGAAATTAGATAGTCTTGGAAAATTATTGCTACCGCTCCCTACATTCAAACGTCTTTAATTATTACTTTTTATTGTGATTTATCTTCAATCTTAAGTATTTTTAAAGATTTTTAAATTTAAATTAACAATAAAATAATTTAACAAAGAAAAACCTTCTATCAAAGAAGATAATTGGGGATATATAAAAACAGAATGATATAATCATCTGCTGTGGATATGATTCACCCCATGAAATCAATGATAAGGTAGTAAGATATTAAGAACAGTCACTAGCCACTAAAATGGCTAAAGCTGCATAGAAATTTCATCTCTAAAATGTTTTATACTTAATCAAGCCAGATGTTATTTAAATTTTTCTTAAAATGTTCAGATTCAAAATTTAGTTGCATCTGATCATATGAGAGACCAAAAATAAGATTGAAATTATATTTTTTTAATATACCCAGCAATTATCTTAGCAATATAAAAGCAATACAATTCTTTGTAGACCAAATTAAATATATTCTTCATATCGCGCAATAAAAACTCTTTTTTAATGCCAGTTTTGTTAATTTAATTAAAATTTTAGACTATTAAATTTATTTCAAAGAAAGAAAATATGGGATTGATTGAGTCTGAAATCAAATAATTTTAGTTTACTAAATTAAAAAAATTAATAAATCTTAAAGACAAATTTTAGTAATTCTATTTATATATTTATTTTAAGTATTTTAAATTCACATAATATTTTCAATTATTTATCTTTTACATCTTTATTAGTTTGATTTAAAGCTTTATAAATCTTTTTTTTATACGACATATTTTTAAGTTAATTCATAAGACACAAGAAAAGACTATTATTTAAAATAACTGCTTAATTGTTTATGCTATTAATTCTATTCAAAGATAATAAAAATATTTTTTGTAAGCTTGTATATTAACACTTTAAAAATACTTTTTATGGATTTTATACATCTCAAATGCTGATTTTAATTATTTACAACATTTACTATAAATTATAATTACTTTTAAATGAAGAACAGAATTAAAAATTAAAACATTTTATCCCTTAAAATGCAAAGAGGCAGCAGCTCAATATGAAACTCATTCAATATATCCTATTTAAGATTTTGTTTTACTGC
The DNA here is from genome assembly GCA_027382625.1 of Tetmemena sp. SeJ-2015. Lineage (NCBI taxonomy): Eukaryota > Ciliophora > Spirotrichea > Sporadotrichida > Oxytrichidae > Tetmemena > Tetmemena sp. SeJ-2015. The sequence goes on from JAJKFJ010020954.1 coordinate 21,229, forward strand.
TATTTCTATTTAAAAGCTCTCTAATGAAAATTTTTTAATGCTCAAAATAGGTACAAAAAATTCGTAAATTTCACAAATTGTTTATTATATCTCTGATCCTGATACTGCAAGATTGAAAGTGTTTATAATAAATGATTTATTATTGATTATTCTCACAAATTTTTATCCTACAATTGCTTCGAATTCAAGTTATTATATTTATATTTTATTAAATTCCCTTTTTAAATACGCAATAATGAAATAGCTCATATGTGTTAAACTTTGTTAAATCAATTTTCAAAAAATTGATTATTTCACGCTTATAAAAAAATTAAATAAATTGATGTTAAAAAAATAATATTATAACTGGGGGGCCTTTTATACTTAAAAAATATAGGTTAAGAGCTAGGCAGGGAAATTTACTTATCATATATCTTGATTCTAGTGATGTAATGACTACTTCCCTTCTAGAAGCTCACTAATTTGATAAAAATAGTGATGGGTCAAGGCTGAGCTAAAAATGAGTAGAGATCAAAATCAAACTCTTATCAAGCAGGACTTTCTTGCACAAGGATATCTCCGATATCAGATTGGTAAAGTGCTAGTTTTTATTGATAAATATTGCTTTCTTATTGCAATGACATTAGATATCAACTTCGATGAGATAGTTTATATCAGGTAGGCTTTTTTAAGGGCAAGCTTTAAACTGCATCATAGTGCTAAAGAATAAGGTAATTATCCAAGTAGCATATTTAGTTTGTAAATATGTCTAGCAGCAGAGGAGTTTATTTTAATAATGTTCTTAATATTTGATCGATAGGACTTCGTTAATTCTTTAAAATTATATTAATAAAAATAATATTAATCACATTCGGAACTGCTAAGGAAATTATTTATTTATCAATTAAAAATGGAAATAAGAAGATCCCCGGAGAGAAAAAAGTGTATCTCATGAGTAGCCTCCTGAATAATCACTATCTGCATGGATGCTTAAGGCCCAAAATTTCTCAAAGTTAGAAGGAGTCATTGCTCTAATTAGGCTATTTAAAAATCAAGTGGATTTAAAGATTACGACCCTAAACAGTAGAATTTGTACGCTTTTTAACTGCTCTATTCTTAAAGATTCATAATAAAATTATAACTGAATTTTGTGTAATAATCAAGGAGCAAAAATAATAAAGCTGTGGACTACTTTATTTTTGGTAGTTCACATTATTAAAAAAGCATACAGGTGGTCTGATCATAAAATCGTCTTCATAGAGCATCAAATATTCTCACTTTCTGAGACGAAAATTAATGCCCAACAGTAGGAAGCACTTACATCTCATCTCTAAATTGCCTAGGAGATTTTAGTAATGATCATGATTCTCGAGAGCTCTATTTATTCTTGAAGAGCGGGTCAGGCAGATCATGCTTGAGGAGAAATTTGAATTTGGTTGATTATGCGGGCCTCAATTTATGCTTGCATTCCTCAATAAAAACTCTCTTCATGATTACCCACAGGATTCTCAAATTTTAAAGCCGTTTGAAAAATTTCTGCTCATAGAAGTTAATGGTAAATCTCCACACCCATTTTGGTTCTAATTGAGGTTCCAAATTTAATGTTTTTTAATATCTAAGGAAATTAAATCCCTTTTAATTAAATTATATCCATATTTATTAAATTAGAGATTTCAAAACAATCAATAAATTTAAAGATTTTAAAAATATAATAAATAGAATTTTAAAAATGAATAGAATTTAAATGAAATTTAATGCACCTATGCGGTAAATAAATAAAAAATGCTATCTGAGAAACCACAACTTACGAATAAGAATCTTCCTATTATGTCGTCACTGTCAGTGGCCCTTTTTAGCACTAATTATAGATGAAGAAAAAAAAGGCTCAATCTTTCCCCAGCAAGATCTTACTCTAAGTGATTTCTACAAACTAGAAAACTCTGATCCCATTAAAAATTACTATTCTTGCTTTAATTTAGTAATTACTATTGTTTCGCATAGTTTTGGTGCTCACAATAATCCTCCCACACTTAAATTTCACATTCTTTTCATTAACGATAGTTTACCAAGTCAGAAAAGCTTTGAGAGCTCAAATTAAATTTAGAGTTAATACCTTTCAAAATATTTTTCAGATAGATAATTTTCAATTTAGATTAGGAATAATTATTGAAGAGATAAAATTATCATATCTTTTAATTAATTAATTAAAAAAAAATACTATCGAACTCATTTTACAAGGCGTTAATGTTTTTTACTTCAAAAGCTAATTTTTTATATGAGAGGATCAGCAGAAAACTGAGGGAAATTTTTCTATTAAATATCTTATTAAAATGATCTTATTCAGCAACAAACAATTATATATCAGAGCGTTTGAGGGCTAACATTATCATGAATATGCTCTGGGAATTTTTTATAATGCATTTTCCTTCAATGTATAATAGGGATAAAAGTTAGTTAATTTATTTTTTAATATTTTAGGCTGATCTTTAATATTATAGTTTTACTCAAATTCCTATTTAAATTTAATCTACAATATAATATTTTTAACAAATTGATTTTGAGTTTAATTGAGCACAAATCAACCACCACAACATTTTAAGAGTTCAAAGACACTTAATCCTTGGTAAATTTGATTTTTAAAAAATAATTTTATAAAAATTTTATTTTTAGAATTTATGTGTTTTTATTCTTGGCAAAAAAGATATAATATTTTTTAATTTTTCTATTTAGTGAAATAAATTTATTTAAAAAACCAAAATGCTAAATTATCTTTAAGTTAATAATTAAATTAGAAATTTAAAATCTAGAACCCGTGACATCACACCAAAGTCAGCTTTAGCTTGGTTGAGGTAGTGAAATTAGCCAGCCATTATTATCTGCATAAGTTGCTCTTCATATCCCCTGGAGGCGATCTATTTTAGAATCTTTGCGATTTCTTAAGCGAAGGTGGGACAGTGGCGTCCCTTCACCATAGAACCATGGTTCGCAAGCATTATAATCCCTCGCACTCTCACTCGTAGATTCTAGGGTTGGTGTGGTTGAAATAGCCAAGGGATGTGTGAACATGATAAACGAGAGACTCCTTTTTACGGGGGAGGCAACACATTCGCACCAACATCACTATATTACAGACCATAGAGCAAGGGAATGGGATCTGAAATGTTTTTCCTCACTGGTTTCAAACAACACTTAAGATTTTCGGTAGGCGAAATCTAGGACCTTGTTAGACCGGCTGAACATCAGCGTCTTTATTAGTGTAAAGATCCAACTGTGACTCGTGAATTCACGACTCTCTTTGAGCTTCTTTATCCGGTTTGAAACCCCAAGTGTGAGTTTTATAAATTTTGCAGAGAATTTAATGGAAAATTAAATTAATTTATTGAATTAAATAAAAGGGAACTAATCTATGGCAGTTAAAGTGTATCCAATTTTAATAATAATAACATCATTCTATTCAGCATTAAATTTTAAGAACTTTTTATCCTTGCAACTTTTATGTGGCTCAGTCAAGAGCTAAAAGCGAAAAAAGTTTAGTAGGAGCGATATTCAAGATTGAGAAGAGTGTGCACATCATATCTCGCTACTGAGAGGGGTAAACAAGAAACTCATATTAATTTTTTATATATAAGCAATCGAACAAGCTGCAAATTAGGGGAGAATCTGCGATTTCAATTGACACAAAGTTGCAACACTCCATTTATTATTTTAATCAATCACCTATTTTAATTAAATATCCACCTATATTTAAATAACATATACGTAATAATAATTTAAATGACAAATAATTCTAAAATTTCTTTATTCTTGAAACTTTTAGTCCGTCGTGTTTCTTTTCATTTTAAATTATCTTCTCTATTGATATGATCAATTTATTTTTTAAAAAGAATTATATTTATAAGACTTTTTAACTATCTTTAAATTATTATTCTTGATGATAATTAGGAAAAAATAAACTTCAAAAAGATGACTTTAAATATTTTAATGTTCATTTTTGCAAGCATATATAATTACGAATAAAATAATATTTGCATTTTGACTGCCAAAGTTGGTATTTCATATGGTGGATTTGAAGCCTCTAACGAATTCACTTACACTCAGTCCAGTACTTAAGTTGAAGAACAGAGGGACTTGCTTAAAACTAATTAGCAAGAGACATTGAAAACCGATTGCAAATAATCCTTGTGGTACTCCTACGTAGCTCTTTATCAATTTATTCCCTTTTAAAATTAATACATTTTTACGAGTTTCAATTCCAAAATGCAAATGATTAATAATATTTAAGATAAAGGTGTCAAAAATTAGCATAATATTTAATCTTTATTGGAAGTTCAGCTGCAAATAAATTCTTTAAATTATAAGATTTTAATATTTTATATAGTAGTTTGGGGAAAGGCTTTATCTAATCTTCTTGAGAGTAAATCAAGTTTTATCTTTCGCATTTCGTTTTGTGTTTGCAGATGAAACAGAAAATTTGCTCTTATAGATGAATTTTTTAAAAAGAAAATATGAGTAACCTCAACTGATGATATTTTACTATTCTGATAATGGGATCGGCAAAATTTTTCTTGTCAATTATAGAGAATAGCATAGCTTAAATCTTTAATATAATTTCTTCTTCCCATTACTATAATTTATAAAATATCCTATATTGCTGCATTTTTTATTATGAATTATGATATTAAAATCTACAAACTAAATAGATAATTAAATCCCATCTACAGGCTCAAAATTATTTTCAAGGCTATTCAATAAATATATAATTATTTTTAAAATAATTTAATGAAGATTTAAGTTTTGAATAAGTCTTCACTAATTCCTACTATATATGTATATATAAATTTTCCTAATTGATTCACAAAAAGATTATTTATTTAAACTATATGCAATATTTATGGATATTAATTTCCATATTTTAATAGGAAATGTTTTTTACTTCAGATATTCTTAAAATACATTCTCAAACACGAGAAGATTATTTAAAGTGACAGGTAAGATAATATGCTCTAGTATATAATTGAGTCTCCCAACAAGGCCTTTTCATTTGGTATGGGTTCCCTGCTAAATACATACCCGCTAAGTTACCTCTTAACACTTTTTACTCCTAATTTTCAAACTAGTGATGAAAATATTACACCAACCTGAAAAACTTCCATTTCAATTTAATAGTACGAGAGTAGAGTTCTTTTACAAGTAAAAATTTTCTTATTTTATGATCTTTTCACTTATAATTATAAGCTTTCCAAAATATTTTTGCAAAGTAGAATGCTTAGATATAGTTTAATTTGAGAGATAGTATTTATTTTATTTTAAATATTTTTACAAAAAACAAAATTATATGAATGATATGTAAAACAACGTTATCTTATATTATTTGGAAAAATTATGAAATTTTGATGATGAAATTATTTTTTTAATATATTCACTCAAAATAAGATAAATTATAATTGATTGGCTATGGAAAAAAGCTGCATATTATAAATCTGCGTGAAAGAAAATAAGCACTGTTGGATATTAAAACTCATAAATCAGTAATTTTGAATACTTATACTTCAATAATTAACTCTCCCTCACACAAGTTGCAAGAGCGTTAATGAATTTCAAATTAGTGCTTTTTAGAATAATTCATCTTATTTCAGAGTTTACTTATATTGAATAATTGACTAGAAAAAGGTTTAATACCATCATTTATGTTCTGAATTATTTATACCTTATTATTTTTAGCATACAATTTAATAAGTTTGATAAGGAAAAAGCAGCATGAAATTTATTTTTATTCAGTTTAAAATTTTAGGCTAAAGTTTTACAAACATTAAATTAATTTACCTACATCAATCCAAACTCAACTGACCCAACAGATATCAAAACAAGAATTTATTATTAAATTAAAATATTTTTAAAACTTTGGAAAACATTTTTAAAAAACGATTTACGAAGCCCATTTCTTTTTTTTTAAAAAAGGTATAAAACTTCAAACAGAAGTCCAGTATTAATTTGTAGAAATTGAATATATGAATTTAAAATCATAACTTTATTTGGATTCAATTTTGGTATATAAATAGAAATTAAAGTTTCCAAATGAATTTCCTTAATCTAAATAATAGAAGTGAGAAAATGAAGAATACAAAATTTTTTTTAATTAAACTTCTTATTTTTCCAATCTTAATCCTATAGTCAAATTATTTAGGTCATAATGGAAAATAGAAGGGAGTTCAAATCAAAGAAATAAAATATAAAAGAGAAGTGGTTCTATTAATTTTTTTATGAACCATTTTATACATACTCATGCTGAAGGTTGAAGGCTTCAGAATTAATCTTTTATGATAGTGAGATTATATGATAACATAAATATGAATTACCGCGTTTCCCATACATAATGAATATTACATATAAATAAACTCTGCTTATTAGAAATTTATAGGTTCGAAATTTAGAATTTGTATTTTAATTAAATCTCTAAAATAATAATTTTGCATCATATAATGCTTAATATTTTTCTTGATTAAATTTATTAAAGACATAGATTATTTAAGAATAAAATTTAATTTATTCCTATTGATGTATAATAGGTGGTGCCCTAAAAGTCTTACATATAAATTAAATATATATAGCTGTAAAGAATTTTTCAAAATATATTTAATTATGAATTAGAATTATAGATATCTCAATTTGATTGCTAATAAAATAAAATGCTTTATATATTTTAACTAAAAAATTCATTATCAAATTTAGTGGAAGGAAATTAACTCTCTAGAATGAAAAAAAGTTGCTTTTAAATAAATCAAATTAATCCTATAAAATTTAAGAATTGTTCCATCGATTAGATTAGCCGGGTAAATTTTAGATTAAAAAAAATTATTAAGAGATATGTAATCGCAATTTCTTGATTATGATGCTTAAATGCTGAAATCTATTTTAATTTAGCTTTCTTGAAAACTTAGTTGTTATAATTTTGGAGTTTCTTTATATGTTTACACTTTATTAATATATTATTAACTGATGTTGCATAAATTTATCATGAGTTAAAGTAAAAATTCATTAAGATGAAACTTTCGCCTGCCATTATAAAGTATCTGAAATAATTCTTATGATAAAATATTATTAATTTACTATTGATTTTGCAAATTATTAAAATAATCAATCCCAACAATTGGTACTAATTCGAATATTCAACTTTTATAGTTTAGTGCGAAGTGATATTATCTTACTTTATTATAAAGATACTCTTAAAACTGCTTTTATTGTATAGAGTTGCATTTACAAAGTAGCTCAAACCTATTTACCCTGCGATATTAGGATAATGTCTATCAATCAAAGAGCATCAAAAGGACTCAGAAAAGTTATTTCGAAAGAATGACCACCGATAAATTTCCCTATGAACCAACTGCGATATTCACTAAGAGCTAATGGGTTTCGTCATTCATCATGATGAAAGCAAGACAGACACTCCTCCGAGAAGTGGAATATATGAAGGCTTGAATGGAGTACTGACACATTCACACTGCTGCTGTGACCTTTTCTCTTTTCAAAAATGCAGAAACACTGTGGCGAGTTCCTGGAGAATGCAGTGCAACCTATCCTCTCAGTTTAGTGGATAAGACATCAAGCTCCACATTTATCAGTAGATTAGAGCGTTAATTTCAAATCTACTTGTAAGCAGCATATCTGGAGACGCTCAGGCTGAAATCTGATTACTTGATTGGCACCCGGAGTGATTTAGAAACATCCAACTCCCATCATGATATCTGAACAAACTCAGAATCCCTCTTGGTATCTCTTTCTCTTTTAATCCCTTTTTGTATTTTTTTAAAGGTTAGCCTTAGAGAAGTCATAGATGAAGAACTTCTGAATCTAGCAAGTCACAAAGCAAAGTCTCAAGTACAGCTGCCAATCACCACTCATACCAAATCCAAGAATTATCTTTTCCACCAAGCATGATATCTCAGAAAGTGATAATGTTCTTGTAATAGACCAAACTCAAAGCAGCGACACGCGCTTTAGATATGCACAGCCTTGCATATCATCAGATATGTGTCACAATGCCAGAGTACCGAGGATAGAGCAATACGTCAAGAGCGCTCAAGATAATAGCACTCTACTCAAATAAAGCTCAAAGAGTGAACTCCAAGACTGCGCAAAGATAACTCAACCCCGGAATACTGAGCACTATGAAATAGATTAGCAAATGAATTCCAGTCAAAGGCATCTACTTACGCTTCATCATACGCTAAGAAATGGAGAATGAACACGCAGCCTCAGAGATTCCACCATTGATAGTTATGAGGTGCAGCAGGCATCTTTCAAATAAATATAATTATATTGCTTAATTCCTAAAACTTTAATACACCCTACTGTTATAATTTATCAATTTAATTAGAGAAGTGCTTCAATCCTCATTTCATCTTAATATATATAACTGTCTAATCATAATATAAAATTTTAAAAATGGGGATGCCTCCCTCAGGCTCGTTTGCACTTGTTGACGCGGAAGGGCGTCTTGGAGTCTATCCTTGATCTCACCAACAGCAAGACTTATTGGCTGGAGAGAAGAATGATATCGGCGATTTAATTGAGAGCATTAATGATCAAATCGAAGGAACCACCTCAGAATACGAAAAGGAGAAGCTCCATGAGACTTTGAAGTCATACTGAGAGCATTTCACTAATATAGGTCGGAGGATCCTATAGTCTTGCTGTTGGTGAGATCAAGGATAGACTCCAAGACGCCCTTCCGCGTCAACAAGTGCAAACGAGCCTGAGGGAGGCATCCCCATTTTTAAAATTTTATATTATGATTAGACAGTTATATATATATTAAGATGAAATGAGGATTGAAGCACTTCTCTAATTAAATTGATAAATTATAACAGTAGGGTGTATTAAAGTTTTAGGAATTAAGCAATATAATTATATTTATTTGAAAGATGCCTGCTGCACCTCATAACTATCAATGGTGGAATCTCTGAGGCTGCGTGTTCATTCTCCATTTCTTAGCGTATGATGAAGCGTAAGTAGATGCCTTTGACTGGAATTCATTTGCTAATCTATTTCATAGTGCTCAGTATTCCGGGGTTGAGTTATCTTTGCGCAGTCTTGGAGTTCACTCTTTGAGCTTTATTTGAGTAGAGTGCTATTATCTTGAGCGCTCTTGACGTATTGCTCTATCCTCGGTACTCTGGCATTGTGACACATATCTGATGATATGCAAGGCTGTGCATATCTAAAGCGCGTGTCGCTGCTTTGAGTTTGGTCTATTACAAGAACATTATCACTTTCTGAGATATCATGCTTGGTGGAAAAGATAATTCTTGGATTTGGTATGAGTGGTGATTGGCAGCTGTACTTGAGACTTTGCTTTGTGACTTGCTAGATTCAGAAGTTCTTCATCTATGACTTCTCTAAGGCTAACCTTTAAAAAAATACAAAAAGGGATTAAAAGAGAAAGAGATACCAAGAGGGATTCTGAGTTTGTTCAGATATCATGATGGGAGTTGGATGTTTCTAAATCACTCCGGGTGCCAATCAAGTAATCAGATTTCAGACTGAGCGTCTCCAGATATGCTGCTTACAAGTAGATTTGAAATTAACGCTCTAATCTACTGATAAATGTGGAGCTTGATGTCTTATCCACTAAACTGAGAGGATAGGTTGCACTGCATTCTCCAGGAACTCGCCACAGTGTTTCTGCATTTTTGAAAAGAGAAAAGGTCACAGCAGCAGTGTGAATGTGTCAGTACTCCATTCAAGCCTTCATATATTCCACTTCTCGGAGGAGTGTCTGTCTTGCTTTCATCATGATGAATGACGAAACCCATTAGCTCTTAGTGAATATCGCAGTTGGTTCATAGGGAAATTTATCGGTGGTCATTCTTTCGAAATAACTTTTCTGAGTCCTTTTGATGCTCTTTGATTGATAGACATTATCCTAATATCGCAGGGTAAATAGGTTTGAGCTACTTTGTAAATGCAACTCTATACAATAAAAGCAGTTTTAAGAGTATCTTTATAATAAAGTAAGATAATATCACTTCGCACTAAACTATAAAAGTTGAATATTCGAATTAGTACCAATTGTTGGGATTGATTATTTTAATAATTTGCAAAATCAATAGTAAATTAATAATATATCCTAAAAATGCATAAATTATAAATCAATTCGTCATATATTGACTTTAAGAAGATTTAATTTTCCTCGACTCCCCCAATAAATTTCTTAATTTATCTTACTTTTGCAAATACTCTAACTAAGGATATATTCCTGAGCCCGCATGCCCCTTAGAAGCTTGTAACATGAGCGACTAATGTGATACTTGCATTGAGAACGAATACTTCCACAAGAAAACTTCGAACACATTTTTCCTCTAGTGAGGATTAAAGTCTTTATTTTTTATTAGAGATAAGTTTAGTAATAATATGAGAATAGAATAATAATTTATTTAAAATAAATTGCTTGAGAGAGTTAAAATTTAACAATCTCAAATTTTTATAATGAAGTCTGATACCCTTTCAACTTTTGTAATAAAAATATACACTCAAAATTATGAATGGCTCTGAGTAAGCTTGAAGTAAATAATGAGAAATATCGTGAGTGCGCTTATCAAATATCGCTGATAATGGGTTTTTTGTGTTCGTTGAAGTAGCCTATCATATTAATTTTTATGATTGGCTATTTTTGCGATCTGTGTATTAAAGCTATTTCAACTGGCAAATATAATACTTGCAGCTATTATTTTGTTTTTTAACTAAACATCGAAAGGAAATAATTCATCAGCTATAATAATAAATAGAAGGCATGAATTGTCTAAAATTAGCTAATTTTCTTAACTACAAAATTTAAAAGTAAAATACTTTAAATCAAAATTTGATTTATTTAATTTATAGAATTAGAGAATCTATAATTTTGAATATATTATGATAAAGTGTACAAAAATAGATTTTAAAATGAAATTGTTGTAAATAAAATTATGGTAGCATTTAAGAATATAATCTCTCACTATCAAATAACGAAATTAATTTGTGAGGATTTTGAGAGTGTTTACTCTCGATTCACTATTTTCTAAGGTCTCACCAATAAAAAAATTTCAAAAAATAGTAAAATAAATTTCTTTGTCATTTAATGTTTTAAATAAGACTTTTTGCTGTGGACTTATTGGATTCACCCCAAAGCCCGCATATTCTTCATAGATAAATTATAACATTTTCTTAAGATTTGAATCACCCATCGGTCACTATTGAATAAATATATTTACTCCTCACTTTATTTTGATCGATGAGGAAATAGTTTCATTTATCTTAAAAATAGAAAATTTAGTTACTGAAAGCGTTATTTACAAATTGATAAAAAAAAAAGTTGCTAAAATTTTATTATAAGTGATATATTATCGAGGATGCTCTAAAAGGTAGACATAAAAAAGGTAATCAAAGAGTATTTTAATTAAAATAATTCGATAAAAATTTAGTCTTAGAGCGAATCAGTTCGGCTTGAATTAACTTAGATGTTTCCAAAGATCAACACCTTGAGCCTTGTCTACATAAGTCTTTTTGTATATGGTTTCTTGCATAATTTAGAGGAACTTTAATTAAAATTTTTATTGTTTTATAAAGCAGAAAATTAATATGTGGCACTTGTCAAATAATTATTTTAAAATAATGATATATTTAATTTTAAAGAACTTAAACCTTAATTTAAATTATTTTAGCAAACTTTTCTTTGTTTTCCTTGTAGAGCATGAATATTGCAATCTAGTGGCAGACTAGAGAAATAAGTTGCCAATTTATCTACAGTAGTCCCCATAAGCCCTTGGAGTGCGAGTTTGTTTAAGAATGCTTATCTGAGAAAGGCAATTATCCCAGGTTATTCAAGTTTGGATTCGATTGTTAATTTTATCCGAACTCATTCGAAGATTAGCTCTGTCTTTAGAAAGAAGCATAGAGCCGATCATGGCTATCCAAAGAGTTTGAGAAATAGTCAGTGCATGCATATAATAATTATTTTGATAGGAAAAATTTAAGTTTATGCCTTGATTAGCTATATCAAAAGCATAAGTTGCAGCAGTAATTGACTCATCATTTTAAAATAAAGTAGTAGATTAATTTTTAAATCACTATGAAAATAGCTACAGAATGAGAAACCAGAACCTTCCTCAGATTCTTGCAGAAGTTGCATGCCCTCCTTCTTTTCATCACGCAATGGAATTTAATTATAACTAATGAATTATGGATTAATTTAATTTAGACCCACATATCTCACAGAGATTTTATTTCTAGGTGCTTTTGGTGATGTTTAAAATAAATATATAAGTTCCACTTCCTCAGGCATTTCTAATGCACTAGGGCCATGGAGCCCTTGCAATCACAAGGACTGATCAATTTATTGCTGTAGTTCTATTTACTATTTGCAAGAGAACTTTTATTTGATCCCTCGAAGCATATCCTACACTATGCGGAATAATTGCATTATTTCTGATCAGCAGTCATAGAAGCAAGATTTAAATCCCATTCTCTTATTGCTTCGATAATTTTAGTTTATTCATTGCTGCTGAAATCATTTGTACTCAATGACCTAGTTTTGTTATTCTATCCTTCATCATAAAGAGAATTGCTCATACCTAAGCTGCACCTTGTGCTTTAAATTGTTGTAAGACTTGTTGTGTCTATTATATCTTTTTCCATGTTTTAAATTAAAAATATCCCACTCTATACCCCTATCTTTATACTTTAGCTTAATCATAAAATATTGCATAATTAATTTGCCTATATTCAAATTCTTTAAATAAAGCTAGAAGAGCTTTAAGTTTATTTATCTTTTCATGATAGCCTTCTGAAGGTCTGTTCTGCATTCTTAACCTGCTTGAAGAATTCTAGTTCCCAGTAAGAGTCTCCGAACAAACACAAGAAGAATTTCTTATAGTCAATTTCTAGCTTCCTCAACTGGCTGTTTGGATTCATGTATAATTAAAATACAAAATGTTTGGAAAAATGATTCTCATACTATTGTTTCTATTTATTTCACACAGAATCAAGTTTGAACATTTTAAAAGATAGTTATAATTATTTGAAGAATTGTATTCTATTTCTAGTAAATTTCCTTTAAGATTTAAATTTGATGATTTTTATAGTCTCTAACAAGGCGTTTGACCTCCGTTCTCTTAGTGTCTATGATCTATTCTTCTTTATCCTTGATAAGCTATTCTATCTATTTGATCTACTTGTCGATGCTCTGAGTCTTTATCTAGTCCAAACTTATTATATTAAAATCGGCACATACATACATATATCATTAAAACTATTGAGGGTCAAAAGCTTCTTGGGTGAAGTGACTTCTGCCTGCTCTTTGTCCTGGTTAAACTAGTGGTAATTATCACTCTGTATCACAGTTTGTGCTCTCTTCGTAAGTGTCTGAATAACAGCTGATTTGAAAGCATTTTGCACTCTCGTGTGCTAAGCTTGTATCTCGCTGAAAGGCAGAGGATTGAAATGTGTGGGCGACTAATTCTCTGGCTGGCTTTCTGTTCTCCTAAAAGTGAGACTGCCGCTAGGCTCTCTCAAAAAATAGAATGCTTTTTAATAAATTGAATGAGCTCTCTTTCTGAGTTAAAGCCGAGGATGTGATTGGGAGATTCAATTTCCAAGTGCATTGAGCCATCATTAAAGTCATCCACCTCCATGAGCATCTTCATATTTTCTCTTTCTTGTTTCTCTGCAAAGAAGTCCAACTGTGAGGATCCTCTTCTCAAGGTCTTTCTCTATTATAGAGAATAAATCTTTTAAGAATATATTTATCCCTTTTGAGGTAGAAACTTAAAGAGGTTGTCTGCTTCCTTCCCTAAACTTTTCTTAGTGAGATGAATGATCTCGACTGGCTAAGATATCCTAGAAGCAATAATTTGGTTTGAAGTGACTTGAGGGTGGCAATTAGGATTCTTCTATTCCTGTATGAGTTGGCGCATATCTCTGAGAGTTTCATTTTTCTGGGATATAATCTGCTGGAAGAGGGAGCTGTTGCTGATTGGGATGAAGCCAGATGCCGAAAAGAAAACATTTGTAGTTTTAGAGTTGTTGGCAGAAGATCCATTTAAATTTGGAGTGTGTGAGGCTGTGGGTGCCTGAGATGAGTGTAGTGAGGATATGTTAGGAGTGGTAAGTTGAGAGCTAATTGGAGAGATGATCATGCTTTTACCTCTTTGGGTGAGAGAGTTATGATGGTGATGAGATTTCGTTGAGCTATTACCAACAAGGATATGATCCTCAGTTGCCACTTAACTTCTACTTCTCGCAGCAATACTACAACTTAAAATAACATTTTCTATCGTATTAATGAATAGTGGTGATTCTGACTGGGCTTAGAATCTATCTGAGTTGAAGTCTTTTGCGAGTGAGTTGAATTCTTAGCTATCCCAGTTAATAGTCCATTTGAGCTAGTTTCATTATGAAATCCTTGCTCTACTCGTCTATAAACAAAGGCATCATATCCTTCATCACTATGATGTCCAGGTCTTTCAAGCACTCCAAAATCCAAACCAGTCCTTTCGATCTAGTGTCTAGTCCCTCCTTCAGCAACTTAAGATAGTGGTCTTTCTGAATTAACTCTCTCTAAATATATCTGCTTCATTATAATTGAATGTTCTTGATGAACTTGAGTTACTGATTGATGACTTCCATTTCCCTTTCAACATAAAAGATACGCTCGTTGTTTTACTCCCTCAGCTTCACCAAGTAGCTTTCCTTCAACTGTCTTTCCTCTCTCAACTTATGAACATGCTCTTACTCACTGTTAAATCTCATTAAGTCTCTGACCATCTAACCCTTGTCCTTCACTCCTCCATGTGCAGTCCCCTTCCTAATCTTAACTTCCAAAGCCTACTTACTCTAAGCCTGCACCTTTCTCACATTTATCATAATATATGCACTCTATATTGTGATCACTTACTCCTCCAGTTCTTTGTTCTCAGTCCTAATTACAGATAGTTAGTTGTAAAGAGCAGTGTTGAAAGCTGACAGTTTGGCTCTCTGTAACCTTAGGTCAAGTACTTTCTTTCTTAGCCGCTTAAACTCCTATAGTAACTCAGTCTCCATGCGCATGCGTTCATCTAAACTAGATATACCACTTAGAGTTTCCTTGAACCCTTTCACTTTTGTTAACTTCAGAGCCTCCTCTTCCATCATGAATTAATATGATGATGAGAATAATTTATAGAGTTCATTCTTTCTTGCTTTCTCTTGATGCGAGCCTTTTAGAGGTTCTCAGTTAGGTTTATAGTAAGGTAGAGATCCATCTGAGTAGCCATCACATCATCGTTCTGAAGTAGGTCTGAGGCAGGCTGCTCTTTGAACTCGAGCACCTCGAAATCAGCTTCAGAGGCTATCCTCCCACTTGTTTTAACTTCTCTGATATGTTGGGGCTGCTCTTGAGGGTCTTAGCCTTTGGTCGGTAGATCTTAAACTTGGTCAAAGCCTTCCTCGCCTTTGAAGTGAATAGATCTCTGTTGTCAAGCTTAAAGTAAAAACTTGAAATTTAATTCCAAGCTTGGTGTACTTTGCAAGTTCCTTCTCCTTTTCTTCTTTAGATGATTTCCATTTATCTTAAGCTTCTTTTTGCCTCTTTTCTTTCAATCTTAAAAAAGATGATCGATTTCTGAAATCATTTTGACAATCTCATTGTGGAAACTGATGGGATCCTTCATAATGAGATTCAGATTTATGAGATTCAAGTTTGCTTGTGTGACCTCTCTTAACCCCAAACTACTGCTAGGTTTCTTGTCTGCTCCCTCTTTATCACTCTTCACCTCATCTTCTTGGCTGTTTTTGGAGTACTGCTACTGAATCTGCTAGGTGATGGTTAGTTTCTTGGTTTTGTTGTTGACAGTCGCATTCTTGAGTTTAAGTTGCAAGTTTTAAGCGAAAAGATTGAGAGCCTGAGGAGCAATTAGTAAATTTTTTGGGTAAATAAAAGTTAAAACATTTTCTTTGAGAACTAAATTTTTATTTGACACCCCTTTAATGACTGAATGAACTGATCAGTGATCTTCACTCAAAAAGTCGTCTAAAATCTTTTTCACCAATCACTTGTTTTAGATGGTGAATGATTGATTTCACTTTAGTTTTTTGATTGATGGAGTGCCTCGATGTATTATATTCCCTTTTCTTGTAAAATACTTTAAATAGTTTCTCTAATTATTATTTGCATTGAAAATTGCTTTTCCTTGAAAGATTTAACTTTTGATTTGTTGCTGACTGAAAAAAACTGACTATAGTATCCCTTGGTCCCTTTGGGTTCTTCCCCTTTATCTTTGATACTGACTTTTAAATTCATTGCATGAGATAATTACTTTCGATTTCTGAAACGGGGGTTTAGCCCCAAATTTCCCCAGGACTCCTCCACCACTGTCCCCTAGGAGTTTTGTCCGTTTTCGCAATATTTCCCCTCTTGAAATTTGTCATCCTATCTGCTTAACTATTTTCTCATACTTGCATGAGTGTCCCTATCACTAAGATAATTAGTGGAATGTGCTTGGCAAATTTTTCTATAACTGAATGGGTGATCTGTCTCTCCCTTGCTTCCCAAATATTTTTATGTCTCCTCCAAGATCTTGCTGGTTCCAGACACATATCGATTCACTCTGGAACGAAAGAATTTTAGTTTGTCCAAGAGTTTTCTAAATAAACCTTTGAATCCCTGGCG
>JAJKFJ010020955.1:0-22122 GCA_027382625.1 Tetmemena sp. SeJ-2015
AGACTTTAGATTGCCTGTTTAGGGTTAAAATTTAGCATGATTATAAGTATTAATAAAGAAATTAATTATACACAACTTATTTTCACTTTCTTATCATATTATGGGGTTTTGGGGTTTTGAATGTGGGCTTGAGGACAAGAGAATTACTCTTACAGTCAGAACAACCACTCAGGCAAGATTTACAACCAGTTCCATCATTTAAAACGCTGTTTAATTATTTGAAATAATTGTATAAAGGAAAAACTTTAAATGCAGATTTCACTTACAAACTTTTTTTATCTTTAAACTTTTGTATAAATAAAAATATCTCTTCGTTATAATAATTATTATTTAAAATGAAATTCTTATTCTTTCTTGTAAACTAAAATTTTCAAACATAATACTTCTATGCCGGATTATAATTATTCATATTTTAAAAAAATATTTGTTAATTAATTATCAAATGGTGTTATATAAATATATGGTCATTAATTGTACTAACCTGTAGGACATGAACTAGCGCAGTATTTTTCTTCATTTGCTTGCTTATAATAGGGAACAAGACTACCAGCGCATGTGATGCAACTCGTTAATTTCTATGAACACTATTAAATAATTAGTTGAGTGAGTATAGTATTTTATGCTAAATTATCGAAAATGTTTAAGTTATTTTAATTTTGGAAAATGTGAAAACTCATTTAGGAATGAGAGATAAAGCGAACGGTTTAATCAAAATATATTTAAATAGCTGATTAATATTCATAACATAACCGATTATAACACTATTTGGAGACACATGTGGGAGAGCAATCATTTATAGTTAACGTAATTTGCCTCCATTCTAGAGTAGAACCATCGTTTGAGAAACTACTCATAAAATTGTAAACAAAATTAAGGCAATTTTATAATTTATTTATAAATTTAATTAAACTAAGTTCTAAATATAATTTGGGAAATTTTGTTAGGGAAATATCTAAAAATAATTTATAAATTTGATTTTCTGAATTTAAATAAATTATTTCTTACTTAAAAATTTTAATGATTATCTAACCCAATATTTGATAAGGAAATTATAATAAAACTCAAATATACAATGAATAAGGAGGGTTTTAATCTTAACAACTAGGGGGGAAATAAAGAAGGGATATGGTTTATTAAGAAAAAATGATATTTATATCTTTTCAGAATTTAATCTTATGCATACTTAAAGAGAACTAATTCGAATAATATAAGCATATAAAGATCATGATGTAACTTAAATTGATAAGTTAACTTCTTTGCTTTTAAATTATTTTTAGTTTGTGAATGACTGATAATATAGAGAGTCCTAGAAAATGAAAAAGAAGAATCTTAAGCATATTAGTAACTCATAACTGCTGTAAATTTCTCAATTCCAGTGGACAGCACTTGACATTGATAAGTAAGTCACTGCTGAAGCTGATCCAGCAGTTTCCTTGATATTCTAATGAGAAAATTTTTAAATATAGTAGAGAATTTAATGTAAATTGATGATTGATTAAAAGTAGTGAGATGTAGAATGGATAAAGCTAAATTAGTTTATTCATCCTGGATCTGCAGCTTGTTCTATAAAATTTTGAAATCCAAGTTAATTTATTCAATTTTAAGATTTAAAAAGCTAAATTTATAAATTTAGCCTAAATAAAATCTGAGTTAACAGTTATATATGGCGCATTTTTATTTAAATCCTGATCCTAACCCAAAATGCTCGATAGTTCTTAATATAATCAATATTTAAAAATTAGGAATCTAATTTGTAAATAAGTGTAAAAATTTAAAAAATTAAAAAGAGATTATTAAAAAAATTTTTATCTTTCTCCTATTTTTTTTTAAATTTATGCAAATACTTATGTTAAATTAAAATATAATCCTTTAAAAATTATTTAATTTCAGTTAATATTTAAATAGAATAGTTTTTAGTAGTAATTAGTTCCTTTTAATTTTAAAATTATATTTTGCTTTTAAAAATAGCGATTTGTCCAGTCTGTGTATTGATTCCTGTCTTGAATGAAATGAAAGGAGTAAGATTAAGCTCAAAAGAAGTTGTGGTGATATCGATAGTCACAGGAATCGCATTTAAGTCATTCCATTAAATTTCTGCCAACATAGATTTACTTGAGTTTAATCAATCAATTTAATAAGTAATATTTAAGGAAGCTAAAGAAACCCTCTGGTTTTAAAAAAAAAAATATAAAGAATTAACCAAAGTTAAAGAGGTCAGATTATGTAATGTAGACCAGTAACTAAATTCTTGTAATTGTAGCTCGACCTATTTAGTAAATGAAATTCTTATATAGGGCGACTATAAATGCTTTGAGAACTTTGATTTACTTCACGCTTGCCCTCCCATGGTAACACCTAATATTTTAATTCCCTGTAAAAAAAAGCACTTCCAAGACAAATTAATTATAATAAAGGATAAAATAAGGACATATCTATGCTAGCAAGAATATACTCTACGTAACAGATATCAAAGTGATTAAATAATTCAGAGTTCTTTATTATCCTGGGTATTAATTGACGATTTTCACTACCCCAATTATGTTCGCTTAACTTTTTATCATTTATAAGATTAGGAAGTCATAAATGGGTACTCTGATCGCTATTGATAGAAAAATCACGATCTAATATCATAATAACTCAAGTAATCTTTGTTGTAAGGACTTTTAAGTTTTTAATTTAATAAAAAGCGTCCCCTTATTAAATAATCAATTATAGTAAAAGATTATCACATTAAATTTATCAACATTTTATACTTAAAAAATAAACTTTATATGGTGTATTTTATTGATTTATAAAATGATTTTTAATTCTTAATTTTAAAAATATAAGATCTCAATTAAATTTGTGTCTAAAATGCTTTTAACAGTTTTTACAAAATTAAAAGTTTAAAAACTGATTTGTTGATTTATTGAACTCATGCATTAAATCCTAATAAAATATTTTTAGGACTCTATTAAATTTAATTAATTGCTTATTTCCTTTCAAAAAAACTATTTGTAAAGTGATAGTTATAATTTATTTGAGAATTTTTTTATTGGCTAAATATCAATTGAAAATCGATTAATTTATTCTTAAACAAATAATTTATATATTTAGCACTATTCATATTTAATTGGATAATCGAGTCTAGCAATAAAATAATTACTGAATCTATTAGGTGGTAAATTAATTAAACCTCAAAGATTAAAATTATTATTCAGAAAAAAGAGAAATTAAATATAAAATTCTAATTATATGGAGGCATTATTCTCGTATATTTAATTGAATATCGGATATCTATTTTATGAAAATAATAGTTTTCTATTAAATTTAAGTTGTAAATAAATGAAAAAAAATGATTTTTTAAAATTTGTTTTTTTAATATAATATTTTATAAATAGAATGGATTTAATTCAGTTCTTAGCTTCAAAAGACCTTTCTTGCCACTCAATACCTTAACTAAATGTTATAATTTAAAATAGTTTTATTTTAATTTATTAAAAACAACGATAAAACTACTATTTTATTACAAATTATTTATTCTTTAGCAAACTTAATTCGAATAGATGGGTTTGACTTTTAGTGTTCTAGATTGTGAGCAATAAAGTTGCGGGGTCAACATAGAATTGATCAGAGGAGGAACTTGAGGAAACATAAACCTCATCAATGTAATAATAGATATTCGGGGTCACAGTAACACCAGGTTTCGCAACACAAAACCAGCTCTAAGGAAAAGTCCATGACTGACCAAACTTTATTTTGGGAATCTATAAAAAATAATTTATAAATTGATAGCATCAAATAAGAGAGATACAATTTAATTTCAAATCTTTACTTTGTATTTAATCATCCATACATATTAAGTATTAAAAGTTAAATAAAATCGTAGGTTGAGTAGGAAATCCAATCATATACAAATAAAAAATTAATAATTATAAAATTGCATTAAATTTAAAATGCATTACTATGAAATGCAAATCTTGATTATACTTTCATTATAATTTGCAAATAATTTCTTAAAAAGAATATAATTTATTCAAACAATTATTATTCAAATAGTTCGCTATATTTTAATTTTAAATAGAAAATTTAGAATGCTTGGAAGAAAATTAAAACATAATATAATGATTTATTATAAATAAATTATAAAGATTAATCCAAGGTCTCCATGCCATGCATCATAGTATTATACTTCGTATTATTGTTTAAAATTTACTTAAAATTAATGAAAGGTTAAAATAAAAAGCAAGCTGATGTTGTAGCATGATTGCTGTAAAATTCTTTCATTCGGCCTTAGATTAGGATCTTGCTCTATTAAAAGTTATAAATTAAAATTTTTATTTTCTACTTTACTTATCATAGTCCCAATCCTAAGAATAGACATGATTAGCGCCCAGTAATAAGAATAATAGATCTTTGCTTGTAAAGGTTATGCGCATCAATTAGACATAATTCTTAAAAATTATTCTTTGCTTGAAAGGACAATAATTAAATAATTAACTCTGCTCAGTTAGACTAGCCTCTCATCCATTAATCTTTTTTAATAAGTTAATTACAAAATCTAAAAATATCGCAGCTGTATTAGCAAAAACTTTACCCTATAATTTATTCAAGATATCCAGATTCTGAGCATGATTTAATAAAAATATAATGCTTTTTAAAAGAAGATGCCATAAAAAGGAGAAAGCTAACTTCATGAATAATTTGAAATAATATTTAAAATGATAAGTATCGTTAGAATTATCATAATGTAATTTATAAGACAATCCTTCTAGGTGGATTCTTATTATTTTAATATCTAACAAATTGCGATAAAGAATTATATAGAGACATAATTTTTAAATAAAATATTTTGGGGTAATTATCCTTACTTCTGTTTTAAGTCTCAGCCTTTATTATTTGATAGTGGAATATTTATGTTTCTTGATTTATTTTGATTGATAATAATCTTATTTGATAATCTTTTAATTTAATGAATTCAGTAATTAAAATATTTTTAATGATTGACACTTATCAGTACCTACTTCATTACCATAGGATTAACAACTCGCACATTAATCCTAAATTTACTAAAATAAAATTGTAAAATCTTCATATATTTACCTGAGAATGAGCAAAATAAATTAGCAAGTTAATAAATTCATTTTTAAAGTTATATAATAATTTGATACTTAAATTTACCTACTTTGTAAATCTAGCTAAGAAGGCATCTCAAATTACTTTTAATGGGAAGGAAGCTATATACTGGATTAAAAAGGAGAGCTTATTTATGGTCTAGAAGAAGAAAAGATAAGACAAACAAATTTTTGCGGTACTCTAAAAATTGTAATATAGAGATTATTTACACTTCGAAGAGGTTAATGTACATTCAGAAATGGCTGCCAGAAACTTATAAGAGAGAAAAATTCTCTCTTTTCAAAAGAGATAGCATAAAGAATTAATTTAATTTAAATATCTGAAATGGAGATTCTTAAAGATTTTATTTTTAGCTGAAATGTGTTATTTAATCTACTCTAAATTGATTTTTACTTAGTTTTTTTAAAAATTAAAATTGGTTTATTTATATTTATAATAATTCAGAGTTTATATCCTTTTTGTAATTTATTCAATTAGATTTCATTATAGTTTTAATTATTTTAGAATAGCTGAGGTTTAATATTGTTGGTTTTAATATTATTAGAAATCAAATTCTATTGTAAATTGTATCGTATTTAAATAACAGTTTTGATTGAGGTGCGCAATATGTACATTAGATGCCATAATCAGAGAAATATTTACCAACACCGCAAGTTAAAGGGCAATATTTTAAGTTATCTTAGTTATGGTTAAACTTTAATAAAAATTGGAATTAAGTTTAAATAATAAGTGAAGAGTTGTAAATTGTTGATCGTTATATTGTTAGAGAAAAAGCTCATGTCGGGGCTAGTTCAAAAGTTTATTTAATTTTAGAATGAGTTGGTCTGCTGCCATTATGATAGGAGGTGTCTCTGAAGATATATTTATTATTCTGACTCAGAATAAAGAAATCAGCCAAGCACTTATGACCGAGGAATATCTCTTCACACACCTCCTACGAAGAGTTACTAGGATTAAAATTTGCTTAGAATTTAATCAATAATTAAATGGTATTAATATTATATAATTAGAATTAATTTCAAAAATTTAGAGATGTTTAATGAATTCGCCAGGTGTGATTAATTACCCCGCCTGATTTTAATAATTTAGAGATGTCTATTGAAGTATTAGAGTGTAACAGAATGTTGCTTAAATTTAAAAGTCCTGACCACCTGACCACTGGTTAGATTGCAAGAAGTGAAAGGAAAGTTCGTCAGATTTACATCCATCTCCATTAATGTTGTTACCATCATCGCATCCATAAGTTCCGAAAACCATTCCATCTCTGCATGTCTCTTGCCCTCTGCGGTCTGTCCCCCTCCGGTGTAGATGTCTGTGCCCAAGGTGCGCCCCATGCTGAGCCGGGGGGTTCGAACCCAGCTGGTGACCGGAGGCGGTGTGACTGTGCGAGCTGGTGTCTACTGTGAGGGCTGTTAGAGAGCTGAGAGTGAAACAGTGTTAAGGAAGGGGCAATGAAAGAGGAAGGAGTTCTACTGTGACTGTCAGAGTGCGGGTTGGGTAAGTCACCAGCTGGGTTCGAACCCCCCGGCTCAGCATGGGGCGCACCTTGGGCACAGACATCTACACCGGAGGGGGACAGACCGCAGAGGGCAAGAGACATGCAGAGATGGAATGGTTTTCGGAACTTATGGATGCGATGATGGTAAAAACATTAATGGAGATGGATGTAAATCTGACCAACTTTCCTTTCACTTCTTGCAATCTGACCAGTGGTCAGGTGGTCAGGACTTTTAAAATTAAACAACATTCTGTTACACTCTAATACTTCAAAATACATCTCTAAATTATTAAAATCAAGCGGGGTAATTAATCACACCTGGCGAATTCATTAAACATCTCTAAATTTTTGAAATTAATTCTAATTATATAATATCAATAAAAAACAATCATTTTAAATATAAATATTTTTAATTTATTAGTTTATTTGTTAATTTAATTCTCTTTTTTATTAAATTCTCATCTATAGTTAGCAAGCTAGTTGGGCATTAAGCCTCATATAATTGTTTTTAAAATTTAAATTGCTGATATAATTTTCTTATATCGTCTTTTACTATATTTATGATACGATTATTCTCATTATTTTTGTACAAATATTTTATTGTTTAAAGTGATTGAATATGTATTTTCAAAAATTAAGAGAAAATTAAATAAGTGTATTGGATTACAAAATAAAAATGAGATGAATTAAACAAATTTTGGAAAGAAATAAATTAAAATAATATATGGTTTATTGTGTGAAAACAATATTTACTGCTCTAGTTGTAGGAGTTTTTATCATAAATCTAAAATCAATAAAGATATTGATTAATAAACGATTTAAACAGTTAAAAGGGTCAATAAAGAAGTTTAAGATAATTTATACTTTTAAATTAAAATCGACCAACAAAGCATAGTTTTTAAATTAGAAATAAGAAATATACTTTATCGCATAAATAGTCATTAAATAAGATTTTTTTAATAGTCAAGCTTTCATAATAAAGTAATATCGCCTTTTACCTTATCGCATAAACTCCTTCTGTCACTTTTTATTGTGAAAGATAGTTATAATGCATTTAATTTGAATACTTTTAATATTTCAAATGATTACAAATTTTTAAAATTCAAACTAACTCGAATGTATATCATACTCCAGCCTGTACAAAAAAAGAGGCAGAATGGAATGATGCAAGTGTTGATAGGTGATTTTGCTTCTCTTTTATTTGATTATGGAATAACTTCTTATTAAATTAATAGCCTTTTGAGTATAATTTTTTTCCGATTTACTAATATAGAAAAGCAATGCTATGCTAGTCGATTTTAATTTAAAAGTAGTAAATTCTTTTAATTTTTATCGACCCTTTTAACTGTTTAAATATTTTCTTCATCAATATCTTTTATTGATTTTAGATTCATAATACTCTATTATATGCTTCTAGCGTAGCATATACTGTGTCAACACTTCCTACTTTCAAATTGCTAGGAATTCTATCCTTCAAAAATATTAAAACTACTTAAATTATATTAATTTAACTTATATAAGTGAGTATATTCAAATTTTGTGATAAATTCTATTTATTTTATCAATCTGTAAACGATATATAATATATATATGTTAATAGCAAATGAATTACTTTTATAGATAATTTTAACCAGAAATAAAATTTAAAATTAAGATTTTATCTTAAATTATTGAGTTTATTATAGAATAAAGTTAAATTAATTCACCTCATCTTATAAGAAGACTATTAAAAAATAATTTAAAAATTAATAATCCTCTAAGATTGTTAGTTTTCCCTAGTTATTATATAATGAAACTTCTGAATATTACTAAAATCATAAAACTACTGATATTCAATATTTTTTTTAATTTGAAAATCTTTAATAATTAGGTTATTGAGTACAAAATACTTCAAAATTTTTAAAACTCTTCTCTATTTAATCTAAAAATGAAAGATAATAAAATCCCCCGATTTGTTATAATATAATGTTAAGATGAGCCACAAATGATGACAGGTTTTTATGGAAAATTCCCATGTTTTGCTGCTAATTTATTAACCATTTAAAAATGAACATGTTATTTCATTCTTATCATAAAATTTTAGTAAAAAATAAATTCTAATTTTAACACACTTCCTCCTTAAAAGAGCGAGATTTAGAAGAATTTAATTTCTCTGTAAAATAAATTTCATAATTGCTACAAAAAATTTTATCAACAAAATTCATATTCTTTTTTATTGGTATAAATAATTATTTTCTAGAGTTCTTATGAATAATTATTTCTATATATATAAAAGAGTGAGCCGCATTTCTTATATTTTATTTTAATTTTTTAATACATGTATGCTACTCCTTAGCCACTATTACAAGTTTAATTTGATAAATAAATGAGAAATAAATATAATTATTGATATTTTGTTAGCAAAAAATAAAATTGAAGGAGATGCCAAAATTTAATTATCAAAACTTAATGAGTGTTTATATTATAATCTAATTTTTAATTTAAATCTAAAATTCACTTTAAATAAGATGTAGTTCTTAAAAGAATAAATTAAATAATATGCACTTTTAATTTAAAATATTAAAATGAAAATTTTTTGCAAACTTAATATCGGTAGGACTTGATGACAAGAATTAAAGGGGGGGTGATTAATTTGAGTCTATTAATTTTAATATCAGCAAAAAATATCATTAAAATAATCAAAGGTGAAAATATATTTTTCTTTCTGTATTATTCAAAATGTGAGAAATAAAAGAACTGAAATTTGTTTTTCTTTGCAATTATATTACAAATAATAAATTCTGATTTAAATCCTAATTTTAGTTTAATTAAATCAAATCAAATTTAATATATTAAATTTCTAATTCACCACAATTTTATTACCCTCGACAAGGTTAAACTATAAGAATAGCCAATATCTTATGTGTCAGTGTACATACCTTTAATATTTTATTATAGGAAAAATAAAATTAGGAGTTTAGAAAAACACTCAATTACTAATTTATCGCTTTGTAGGTACTGGCTGATGTTTTAAATACTATTCTCTCAATTTTTTTTATAATTCGGAGATTTTAGTTCTATAGTTTTATTTTCTCAATTGCCATTTCTTCAGTTTCTCAAAATAATGCAATTCAACACCTAAATGCACTCTTTTAGAAAATAGTAATGGCGACTACAAATTTTAACTTTATCTCTGAGCTCTGGTGATTACTCTTAACTTATTTGGTTCTCCTTTAATAGAGTGAATTATTTTAAGATAAAAAAGTTTACTTACAAAGGTCTGCTATTAGAATATCTTGGTAGTCTTTAATGCGCATACTTGTCCCTTTCATTCTCTTGTCATCTTATTTCTGTTTTTTATTTTAATAAATGAAATATTAATCACAAGTCAGCAATTACAGAGCTGATACTTAAGCTAAAATCAAGATTTTTAAAATAACGACCCCCGATTATCTCTATCTATTCACCTATATTTTTTTTATTAAAAAAAATTAAACTCATGTTAATTAAGTCCACAAAAATAGTTTAAATAGCATATTATAAATTAAATCCTCATTTGAATAAAAGACACTACGAGATAAGCGGGAAGATGACTTGCCATTTCTTAGCGCTTAATGAGCAGAATTCCATTAAAGGTTTTTTTTGTAAAATCTATCGGGAGGTGATGCTGAGTACTTCAAATGAAGCATTTTTATTATGAAGAGTATCGAAACAGTCTCTCCAAGTTAGATATACCTTTCCCAAGATTTTTTTATGCCACTTAAAGGATAAGTAGGGCCATAAATTAATAATGATCGTGATTAAAAGGCTAGGGAGTTGATATATTAAGGGATAGCTGTGGGGGATTTTTTGGCTTCTCTTTTGAATATTTTTTATGCAAGACCTCTAGTAATAACTTTGTTAAGCGACCGCAGAATCACTAATATGGCAAAGTCTCTCTAAACTTTGGTGGTAAAGTTAGGTTATTTTTATTATTCTCTTCCCAATTCTTCCTCATCAGTGCCAAATTTAAATGATTTGGATCTGGTGTTTTTACTAGAAGATTTGGAATTGAGGTAAATAGCTGAAGGGGTTACTGAGATGTTTCTTGATAAGTCTACTAAAATTTATGTGCTGCTTAATTTATTTAGGTGTTATTTTCATTTATTCTATGCTACAAGAAGTTCCTGGTTAATACAAACTCTTAATCTTTAAGTAGAAATTATTTTTAAGTTTTTAAAATATTATTTTTTTAATTATAAAATCACAAGCTAAAGTTTATATTTAGAAAGTTTCAATAAACCATTAAAAATAATAAAAGGTTAACTTAAATCAAAAAAATAAAAAAGGGATTTTAAAAATTTTAATAAAAAACCGAATAAGAAAAAAAGAGAAAAAATTTTTTAAATAAAATTTCTGATTTAAATTTTAAATTATTAAAATTGGGTTTAAATTTAAAAAAAATTAGAAAAAATTAAAAAAATGAAAAAAAAGAAATACATTTTTAGAACCCAAAAATATTTTTATTTTTTTTAAAAAACTTTAATTTTTTTAACTTTTATTATTTTATCTTCCATATCCAGAAAAATGAATGGATGCTTGGTGGATTCTAAATTTTAAATCTCATAAAACTACATGCATTTGACCTAAAATAAATAATTCATAAATAATTAAATCCAACAATCTCTCTGCGAGAATTACTATTAATTTTAGTTTTGAAATAGTTGAGAACTATGGGAGTAGTATCAGTCCATTGTAGAGTATACTAGAATGGAATAAATTATGCGACAAATCTTGCCTTTCTGACAAAGTTATCTGCATCTACCCATCTCATGATTATTGTATGGTTTCCATAAACTGATGGTCCAGTATTCTTCAAACAGAATCTTTCCCAAGAATCATAATAGTAAATAAAGTATTTAAGTATTAATGGGAGAGCTTCCTTCTAGGTAAAAGTAATAAGCATAAATAATAAATCTCGAAGCAGGCTTAAAGACTGTGATTTTACTGAGTCAGGACTACAATTTTTTAATATAGGACGGTATTTAGAATATAGATTCCTAAGCTTTCTTGGACAATTTGTCTGAGTTTTATAACTACTAGTTTTAGTAGTAGATTTAAAACCTGAAAGAGAAAAAAATGTCCAAAATTTTTGCTAGATTCCACGGTGAAAATTTCTAACTTTCAAGGCATAAAATTACCAAAGATCTAGCATTAAATAACATTTGTTATTATATGTCAAATTCTAATTAATAAGCATACACTTCAATGTCATTCTTTTAGAGTCAGGTACATTCAAATTTACTCTCAATGTCTTATGGTTTCAGAGCTCTCCGTTATTCGTGAATCTTTTAATTTGTCTGCTTATTTCACTTACCTCTAAAATTCTAATTTACAAATTATTTAAAGGAGTTCTTGCAAAATAAATGCAAATTAATGGCCTCTTTACCTCCAATCATCAATTCCATATCGATATTTATACTAAATGAGATTATAAATTTTAATTTATATCTCTATAGTCAATTAGAATTATTTTAATAGTATGCTAGTCCAGTTGTGTTAGCAGGTGCAGAACTTTATAAGTAAAGAACATTAAAATCCATTTTTATTTACTACAGGAATCTTACGAAAAATGTTTTAACTAAAAGAATTTGTAAATTAAATTTTTGAAGGGCAACCAATAAAATCAATATAGATTATTTTTAATAAAAATCATATGATAATTATTGCTTAAAACTAGACATCAATATCTACAAATTAGTGGTCCTAACTAAATGAGGAACAAAATAAAAACACCCTTATGAAATAGCGAAGGTAATGAATGAGAGATTAAGAAGATAGTATTTGATAGCCATTGTGAAACTGGTATTACTAGTGCTAAACTACTCTTTTTTCATACAGCACCTTATCAAAATAATTACCTAACCCTGAAAAATCTTCAGCAAAAATGAAGGTGATTGAATTATATTTTCTTATCCTACTTAAAGATTAAACTCTATAATTAGATAGTTTGTGTGAGAAAAATTATTCTCAACAAATTAGATAGGGTCAGATTGGGACCTAGATCAGTGGTACGAGTCCAAATAATATCTCCATAATTTGGAAGGGTAGGTTGTGAGGGATTATGACTTAATCAATTTGAAATAACTTAATTTGGCAGAGACGATCTCCTAATACAGTATCACGTAATCTTTATCAGAAATTTTCCAAAATTAGATTATATCAATAGTAGAAGTGCAATAGTTTTTTTATACCATTTGCATTTGTAAAAATAATTTGCTAAATCTATCATTTTTTAAACACAATTTATGCTTGAAAAAATAGATTTAAAAAATGAACTTTTAAATTAAGTTAAGATAATTAATTAGCAAAGTTTAAAGTAGGAAGAATTAACAAATTATTTTAACATTCCCTTAATCTTATGAATTAAAAAATCTTTGACACCAAACAGCGTTTTTTTTGTTTTGCTAGAGCAGAATTTTAATCAATTTACATTAAAATTGAGATAATTTTAAAAGATATAATTAATAAATGAATTAAGTCACTCAACAAATGAGAGTTAATGAAGCTGCTATTAAGTATGAATCCGATCATATTTAGTTGAGAAAGGAAAATAAAGAATCAATAAATGAACTTCTTTATATATTCTAATTTATTTTTTTAACTTTCAGTCTTTAATCAAACTTATTTTTCGAGTTTGATTATCAACAGTCACTTCGGTAAAAGGAAGATTATATGCATAATTATTATTTAACAACATAAATTTCGAAAATAAAATCACAAACCAAGAAATTAATTTTCTTCAACTTAGGATTATTATTTCCTTAATATCGCTGACTATTTAATAGAGATAATTACTCGGATCAAAGCAATAAAACTAAATAATCTTTCACTTATTGACTGCTTATTCATCAATTCATCATTCATTTAGAAATTTTGTTTTTAAAAATAAATATTAGATTTATCAGACTATTTTAAAGTGATAAAGCAAACCAAGTAAGACCTGTGTATATTTTTTTTTACAGGAAATATTAATAGTTTAAATGCTCTTCAGAATAGAAATATACAATTTTATAAATTTAAAATTTCTTAATTTATTTTATTAACTAAACTTTAAAAACTTATCTCTTATTGAGCTATTTTGTCAACTTTTGATTTTTAATTAAGAAATTCAAATTTTTTCAATTATAATTTAAAATGAATTTAAGATAAAAGCACCTTATCTCAGATACTTTTACTACTTTATTACTTGCAAATGAAGTTGGTCATTAAAATAATTGATATATTATCTTTAAATAAATTCAAGCAATCTATGAAACCTAAAACTCAGTTATTTGAAATAGAGGAAGAAAGAATTAAATTCAGAGAATATGGCATAGTAAAAGCCACTTCCTCGAAGGCTTTAGATTATCTTTTTAATTCCAAAAGTTTGCATTATTATAATTTTTATAGTAGGAATTTTAATTTAAATCGATGATTAGTTAAAATAATAAAAGGAGAGTTGCAAAATGGTGGCAGTTGAAATGGCTGATTCACTCCCTAATCTATAGCTTTTTCGATAGTTTATCAAAAAATTATATGAGCTTCTTCTTAAATAATCTTCGTAGCTTCTCTCACCAGTGAGATATGACTCACGCACTCTTCTTATTCCTCTTCATCATCTTCATTAAAACTTGTGTCGCATTTAAGTCTTTACTGAGCGCTTCCACACAAAAGTTGCAAGGATAAAAAGTTTTTAGAATTCTATGCTGAATCGAATGGTGTAATAATTATTCAATTTGGACACACTTCAACTGTGACTGATTTATTCCATTTTAATTTAATATCTAATTTAATTATCTTTTTTATTAAATTCTCAGCTATAATAAAGAAATATCACAACTTACTCTCACTTTCTTATCATATTATGGGGTGTTAAATATGTAGAATCTTTCTAAATTTAATAGGTGTAGATCGTATACCCTTCCGTACTGAGCACGGATAGCCCTATATCATTACTTTGAAAACGCCTCCTGAGTATAATTAAATATAAACAATCTATAAAAATAATAGTAACTAATTTTAGTCTAAATTTATTTATAGCACTCGTTTTTATTTTAATCATAGTTTTATTAAATAAGTAATTTAAAAATCAAATTAAATAAATAAAATGCTCCAAATAAGTTGATTTAAAATAATATAAAGCTATAGCACTGTGAAAGTGAACTAAGAAATAGTAACTCCAGTATCAATTGAGAATGATAAGGTTACAATTATATAAATTTAGCTCTTTTGACTTTATGGACAAAAGATTATAATCAAATGAGAGATAAAATTTAAACTAATACCACTCATTTTCCAACCAAACTTATTAGGAATAATATAAAAAATATCTTCTTGCATATATACAAATTATGATAACTTATTTGAAGGATTAATTTAAGAAAAACTTCTGTCAATAATTTACTGTTAAAAATAATTTGTTTTTAAAAAAAATATAAGAACCAATTTTCATATTTTTTAAAAAATTCTTTTTGAATATAATTATGTTTAAAATCCAAATTTATTTTACAAAAATCCTCCAACTGATAATTTAAAGAAAGGGAAAATTATATTATCTGCATTTACTTTAAATATAAATTGGTATGTTTTTTTCCTTAAATAAATTAATTAAAGGCCATTAACTGATCCGTAACTTCATCTCTTTTCCATTCATCAACCTTGACTTCGACTAAAACTCCAACCTCAGGAACGTAGGAAGCGGAAGCATAAGTAGAATTAGAAGAGAAATCAAAGTAACTCCATTTGCATCCATTATCTCCAAAGTCTTCACAAATTAGTTATATGTTTCCATTTCCTTCAGGAATTTAAACTAATAAATTACCATATTCAGAGCTATTATAAAATAGTTTTAATAAATTCAATATTGTCTCTTTTTAGACATTAGTTCAATAGAAATCGATGATATGTTAATACTCATATCTTTTTATAAATATTGTATACACAGATCTTATCAATCATTTTAAATAAATGAGAAATTATAGGTTGAATAAGATTAGTTAATTGAGGGTAAGGAGACCTAATCTGTATAGAGTTGTTGAACAAAGTGTGACATATTAAATTAGAGATAGTTTTAAAAACATTATGAATTTAAGCTCATACCAAATCAGTGTGAAGATCATGAAAAAAACCGCACTTTAATTACTTTTAGCTGCGCTTTGAACAGTTGTTTGTAGAGTGTGAAGGTAGACTGCTTCTGGAATTTGTAGTCAGAGATACTTGCGAACGGTCATTGTCATGTTCTTGTTCGTGCTCGTAACTATGTAAATGCAATCTGTCTTTTGTAGCTTTTTAAGCTTTTCAGCGCAGATAAGTTGATGTAGTAGTTAGGGTAGACATTTATAATTTAAATGAAATCTTTATTTAAAGCTGAATATAAAATGAATCATAGAACTAGGACATATTTAGTAGGTTTTTCTAGTTTAAAACAATCCGCGATCTATTTATTCTTTTTTACTTTATATTAAGTTTGATAAACTTCAAGGCAGAAAAAAAAAACTCAGAGATCCTTGACTTCCTCAAAAAGAGATTTCTTCATCTCTCACTCCACTATTAACTATTTTAGCATTTTATTTTTCTATTTTTGGCTCTCAACATAGATTAAGACTAGTATAAATTGTTCTTGCTTTGGAGTTGAACAAAATCCACTTTACTCTCCTTTATGCATTCAAAAAACTTACCTTTAGATTTTCAAACTTGAAAGCCAAATTAGACCTTGCTCTTTATTCACTTATCAATGGTTGCCACAACTCTAGGACTAGATCTTAACTGAATTAGTTGAGAAAATGTAGGCTCTTAATTTAAGACTTCCTAATTTAATAATATTTATTTAAAATTAGCATTTAAATTGTTAAATAGTTATCTTTTAAGCAAGTTTAAGTTCCCAAGAATGTGCCTCCATT
This sequence comes from Tetmemena sp. SeJ-2015, assembly GCA_027382625.1. Taxonomy (NCBI): domain Eukaryota; phylum Ciliophora; class Spirotrichea; order Sporadotrichida; family Oxytrichidae; genus Tetmemena; species Tetmemena sp. SeJ-2015. The sequence continues at coordinate 16,513 of JAJKFJ010020955.1, forward strand.
TAAGTAATAGGGAGCTTCTGGTGATGAGTAGCATTAATGATAAGAGAGCTTTAAATTCAAGAAACAATTTAAATGAATCAATTCCTTTCTTTATAACATTAAATATATATCTAAGTAAATGCAAGCTATAGAATGTGAGTCTTGAAGTTCAAATGATTCACATTTTTTAGTGTCAAAAATATTATATATAATCTTTGGTAGGAGGAAAACTCTATAAATTTAAAGAGTATAAATTAACAAATTTTTTTTGGCAGAAATAATAATTTTCTGATTCTAAATTAAAATTTACCTATAGCTAGATTATGTGGTTAAATACCTTCCAAAAAAGTTTATATTTCTCTTTTTTTATTTAGTTTAAATTGATAAAGAATCATAAATAAATTAATAGATTAATAATCTTCTAAAATTCACCATTAAAACTGTTTTGAGACTCGAGATATTAATTTATTTGAATATCTGCTTTATTTCTGCAAGATGTTTAAGTATTTTCAGTATTTCTCTATCTTACATAAGGTTTAATTCAAATTAAGTAGTCTAAATATGAATTAATTTGTTTTCGTAGGAGGGTAAAAGAATTCACAGAATTATATTTTTTTTTAATTCATTAACTATTTAAACAGATAAGTAGCTATATTTTATCTTTTAAACAAAAATTAATAGTTTTTAATATAATTTTCTACAATATGCTTATATTAAGAAATTATTTAAAAGATTTAACTTTAAAATAACGTAATAAAGCATATGACTTTTATGAATAAGTTAAGAAGGTTGTCAGACTTCTGATATGAGAAGTTCTACATGATCTAAGAGTTTTTGTGAATTTATCTTTGTATAATTGAATCTGAAGGCTTAAGCGATGGTATTTGGCTAGAATAATTCAGCTATTATAATCTCAAATATAATTAATATTTGTAGCTATCATTTCTTTATTTATGTCACAATTTATATAACAATGATTATCCGATTTAAAACATTTGTAAATGATATTTTATCTTTCTCGTAAAAATGTTTTTTAAGACATAATGAAAATCTATAAGTAGTAATTTTTAAATGAAAAGATTCTTGATTTCATCAAAATTAAATTTTAAAATATAATGTTTTTCAAAATTTGAATAAGAAAAGAAATTTCACAAAGCTAAAATAAATTAGTTTGAAGTATTCCTAATAATTATCTAAACTTAAATATATAAGTTTTCACTCTAAATCAAGGTAAAGATCCCTAATGAAGCTTAAAATTATTAATCCTAAATTTGGGTCTCGAAGGATTAAAATAGTTAATTTATTAATATAATTGATTATTTTATCATAGTATTTTTTAAAGAAAAAGATATCTTAATTTTTAAAGAATAAGATTGACGTTTTATAAAAAATACCTATAAGTAATCAAATTTTAGCTTATTCTTTTAGTTTCATTTTTAAATAACTCCTGCAAAAACTTGAAATTGTCTATTCTTTATGATATTTACAACTAATTAGACTTTCAAAGCCAAGCCTTCTTTCTGGAATGCTTTATCTTTAAAGCATTGATAATTAACTAAAAATCTTTTAATTTAGCAGACTAAAATGACATTATATTTATATTCAATAAAAATTACAAATTAACTTAATGGACTTTAAAGTGGTAAAATGAGAAAGTATAATATCCTATTTAAATTCTTTATTTTCTATGTGTTATATTCCCTGAGGAAATTTTAATATAAATAATTTTTTCTCAAAAGTATTTATTGTATCAATTTTGATTTATATTGGCTGCGCTAATCTTTAATCTCTCAAAATCTGAATCCAGCTGTGGAACTAACTATAAGAGAGAGCCCCACTAAACGATATGTTATCTTTAGAATGTTAATTTTGCACAAAAAATTGATTTTAATCATTAACAAAGAGCTCTTTATAAATCTATCCTAATTGTAAATTATTTAATTTTTTATATAGGATTTGGATATGATTTTATATAATTTAATAGAAATTTATTTAATTAAAAATCATCTTCTTTTCAATTGGTATATATAATTTCATATAAAGTGATTTAGCTTGATGATAATATTTTGTTCTTACTAAGATTCCTCTCCTCAGTCAGAGTAAACTATAATTATCTAGTTTAAAGAATTTAAAATTTGCATTATTCTCTCTCTCTCTTTACTTATTTTAACTATATCTTAGATTGCTAATTGAAATTATAAATGTTTTCATTTTAAATTTAATGAAGAATGTCAATAAGACTAGTTGTCTGCATCTCAAAATTTAAGTGCAAAATTTTATATTATAGCACTAATTTAACCTGAATAATAATCCATGCAAAAATATCAAACATTTAATTAAAAACTTATACAAAATGTCAAACACTCTCATTTTTATAATGTGCTTTAATTGTTAATTAGTGTTTAAATTGAGTAAAATAAGATATTTTATCAGTGTTAGTATTTTTTTTAATAATAGAAATTAAAGTTGAAATAATTTGTTTTAATATTTATTAATTAACAAATCTGATATATATAGTGGGTCTAGATGTTGAAATTGTTGAGATTTTAGAATTTAAGTTTATTCCCTATTGGATTATAATCACAAACTTCAACTCCTTTTTATGGCTTATAACTCTTCTTATGACTCAAATATTTTTAAGTAAAAGGACTCTCTCATACATAGTTTTGACTATCATATTATAATATGAGAAATGGATTAAACCTTTTTAATATTTTTTAAATTAATTTATGGAATTTCATAAAAGCACTTATCATATTTATTATTATTTATGTCTTTAATTCAAAATTAATCTTATCCTACTTGCTTAGAGTGCCAAAATAATCCTACATAGATTAATTTTTAATTCTTTTATAACTTTAATGAAGAGTTTTCTTTTAAACCGTTTTAACTGCAATAAAATGGAATTTGAAAAGTATTATATGAGTGATTGAAAAAAAAATATATCTTAAATTGCTCCTCAGAAATAAATTTAAATCAATAGCCAAGTCCATTTAATTTCAAATCTCATTTTTTCATATTTATATCCTCTAGTGATCCAAACCAAAGTTATTCAAACCATTGATATGTCTTTATGAAAGAAAAAATCGCTTGCAAATAAAATTTATATATTCCAATAGTATTTTCAAATATGCCTTAAAATGATTTAGCACTTAGTATCAATATTACTTGATGCCAAAAAGCTACATTAAGATCTGGTCAAACCAGAATTATCTCCATTATATTATATAAAGTAAAAATAATTATCATGTCGAAAAAAAGCTTGAGGTCTCTCTCCTTAAATCAATAAATTAGTAATTGTGAATTATTTAATTAAATTCAAAACTACCATTAGAGTTTATTGGTGGTTAAATAATTGCATAATGATTTCTCTTTCTAATTCAAATAAAAATCGAGAGGTGGCTAACAACTCTTATTTATAAAATCTCAACATAATTCACTTGCCTTGCTCTAGGTATAATAATCTAGATTAACTATATTTTATCAAATTGCTCCATATAATAGATTCGAATATTTACTTACAAATTCACAATACTTTATTTCTAATAAATATTTTGATAATCTTCTATCTCAATGATTTGCATTTAGAAATAATTAGAGTTAAAACTAAAACATAACCTAAACTAAAAATAATGATGAATTTTACATAGAATTTGAATTAGAAAAGGATTTAAGTCATTACTAGAGTAATAAATGACTTTATTTCTGATCCAATAGGATTCTTAATGATTAATCATATCTTAATTATTATAATTATTATTTATGAAGTGCCTTGTTCTGAAGAGTACAGCTGTCATAGCTTTATCTTCCCTATTGCTTATGGGTTGCTCTACTAGAGTGACTCTAAAAAACATTTAATGTTCGACAAGCTCAATCATTTCCCTATCAAGTCCGATCCAAACGTAGACAATATCAAAATTAAATTTATATTCAGGTTTCAAATATAATTTATTAAATAAATCCAAATAAATCAAGTTATAGATCTAAATATCTATATCTTACTTCTATCAACCACAATTACTTATATGACTAATTTTTCAAACTTTGCTTTAAAATTGCGTTAGTAAATAATATTAGGTTTGAATGATGATTGGAAAAGCTTGAAAGAAATAATTAAGGAAAACGGATACGCCGTGGAACAGCACTATGTTACCACTGAAGATGGCTACATCTACTCATTTATTTAACAAATTGAATATTGATAGATTTAATCTTGACTTTATTCAGACTACCTGGGTTTGCAAATGAGACTGCTGTTTTGCAAGGTGACCTAATCAAGAAGCAATTTATTTATTTATTTATCTATAATTTATAAGCCAGTCGTTCTCCTTCAACACGGTCTTGAAAGTGACGCCTCTCAGTGGTTAATCAACACACCCGACAAGACTCATGCTTTTATCTTGGCTAATGAGGCCTATGATGTATGGATGGGAAATAACAGGGTTCTCAATATGGCCTTTAACATAAGACTCAATTTAATAGAAATAATATTAAAATCAACTCTTGATCCCACCAATGCAGCGGACAAGCCTCTCTTCTTTGATTTTGATTTTGAAGAAATGGGTACCAAGGATCTCCCTGCTACTATTGATTACATTCAGTCATATTTTTAAAGCAAAACATATTTAAACATTCTCTAAATCACACAATAAGAGAAGCTTTCATACATCGGTCACTCAGAGGGAACCATAATTCTTCATTGGAGCATCTATGCTGAAATATTTTAAGCATTCGTATTTAAAAATAGTTAATTTAATGAATGATTACTTAACCCAAAAAGTGAATCTATTTGTAGCCTTAGCCCCAATTACAAGAATTAGTCACACCGCTTCAACATTAAATTATTTATTTCCCAAACATTAATCTGGTTAATGGCAGAGGATGTTGTCTAACTGACTCATATCCTCATCAATGACTATGGAATATAATATATATTTATGACATTTGAGTGAATAATTTAAAGAATGTAAGACATGTTCACTCCCTCATGGTTAGAGAGTGAAGTAGGGATTGCATTCTGTACAACTATCGGCCAATCTATTTGTGAATCTTTCTTCTCGCTCTTTACAGACTTTGAACGTATCCGTTGATGATTTCTCTAGGGCAAAAACTTTCTTGACTCATCTTCCATCAGGCGCAGGTTGGAGAAACTTTGTCCACTACGCTCAGATCATCACCTCAAACTGCTTCCAATGATACGACTACGGAGAGGCAGCCAACATTTAATAAATAAATTTTTAAAAATTAATTGCTTATTAAAGATAATGATTGAGAAATACAACACTGGAGTGCCTCCTCTTTATCCCTTGGAAAATTTCAAGAATATTCCAATCGCTCTCTTGTGACGAAATGGGAACACCTACTGATGTTGAGTGGATCTACGACACTCTCAAGCCTAACGTCAATCAACATTGACAATTCTATATTCTCATTGCTGGTGATATTTATTGAACGTTGTATTCTACTAGTAATACAAACTGGGTCACATGTCTTTCATCATCGCTAAGGATTGGAGTATCTTCTCAGTTGACACTCAAAACCCCAAAACCCCCATAATATGATAAGAAAGTGAAAATAAGTTGTGTATAATTAATTTCTTTATTAATACTTATAATCATGCTAAATTTTAAC
>JAJKFJ010020956.1:0-27575 GCA_027382625.1 Tetmemena sp. SeJ-2015
TGCGCGCTGGCACTCTCAACATTTTTGCGATGGAGTTGATGTTGAGAACTGGCTATTACTACTGATAAGGGTGACTACATCCATACCTTAGAGTCAAAATGAAACTGAGATAGGATGGATCATGTAGGTTATTTTTGAGTAATTTCGCGTTTGACTCGCATGATTATAAGTATTATAGCAGAGAATTTAATAAAAAAGTGAATTAAATTATATATTAAATTAAAATGGAATAAATTAACACCAATTGAAGTGTGTGCTATTTAAATAATTATTACACCATTCGATTCAGCATGGAATTCTTATAATTTTTTATCCTTGCAATTTTTGTGTGGTAGTGCTTAGTAAAGAGTTATAAGCGATACATGTTTTAATCAAGATGATGATGAGGATGGTTAAGAGTGCGTGAGTCATATCTCGATGTTAACAGGTGCTACGAAGATGATTAAAGAAGAAACTCATATTAATTTTAAATAAGCTATCGAGCAAGCTGCAGATCAAGGGGATAATCTGATATTTCAACTGTTACCATTTTGCAACTCTTCATTATTTATTTTAACCAATCTCCAATTTTAATTAAAATTCTGACAAAAATAAAGAAATTAATTATACAAAACTTATTCTCACTTTCTTATCATATTATGAGGTTTTGATTCTTTATGGCTGTAGTTTCACCTTATCATTATTAAATTAAAAAAAAAAATTGACTATTGTAAAATTTTTTAAAAGGATTTTTACCTCTTGGAAGCTGAAATAGTAGATTTTCCCTTTAATTATCTTTTCCTTAGTCCAATAAAAAAAATATGCGATTTTTCTGGTGAGTTTTTCCAATAGAAATTTCTTGGCCATAAAATTCGTAGAAATTTAAACTTAATAAAAATTTCTCAAATGAATTATTTAATCTGATATTTTTCTATTTTAATTGGATATAAATTACTAATTAATTTTGAAGGGAAGGGACCAATAGATAATATCACAATTAATCAAGTATTTTTTCTTCACAAGTAATTAAATCAATTTAGGATACATAATTAAAAATTTAAGATGAATAATTTCTGCCGTTTATGCCATCCTTTTACATCTCTAAAAATGAAGCAACATTATAGAGTTTATACGAGAGGTTGACTAAGCCAAATTGGCCAAGGCGGGTGCTTATTCAACCTCCCAGTATAAACTCTATAATGTTGCTTCATTTTTAGAGATATAAAAGGCTTTCATCAACGGCAAAAATTATTTGTCACAAATTCTTAATTATTATCCTTATGATTTAATTACTTGTAAAGAAAAATTCTTGATTAATTGCGATATCATCTATTTTTACCTTACCTATATTAATTTTAAATTCTCAACTATTATTATTATTAGTGTTATTTCGGGGTAGAATAACCGACTACATTTACAGATTACACTACCACTACCACTTCCACTATCACATCAACAACTCCTGTTGCAACTACCTTAATATTACATAAGTTATCAGAGTTTAGGTAAAACAGAGATAAAATTTGATTGAAGTAAGTGAGGTTTAGTGATTATTTTTTTTAAATAAATGATATAGAAAATATATGATAAGCTATAAATTAACTATGGCAGTAGGAGACACAAACTACAAGCACATCAACAACTATATCAACTTACTGACCTCCACCACAAGACTCTCCATTGCTTAGCTCATCAGCGCCCACAGCTTCTTGACATCAAAGTAAAAATATTTTCAGTCAAAATCCTTCAGATGGTATCATCACTTTTGTTTACCCCATGCACAAGAGATTTCAATTTCTGAACCTACTATTACGCTAGTTATAAGTTGAATTACTGTCTTTGAACTTTAATTCAAGCAGAAAGGAGACCTTGAGGTAAAGGAGGCTATGGGCGCTGATGAGCTAAGCAATTGATGATCTTGTGGCGTGTAGTGGAGGTCTGTAAGTTGATATACTTGTTGATGTGCTTGTAGTTTGTATCTCCTACTGCCATAGTTAATTTATAACTTATGATATATATATCTTTTATTTACAAAATAATCACTAAACCTCCCTTACTTCAATAATATTTTATCTATTTTTTACTTACACCCTGATGACTTCAATAACTACCTCTTCTGCCCCAATTTTACCTACCACTATTTAAAAGCTAATAGTAATATTAAAAATTTACATGTAGGAATGAAAGCTCTAATTTTTCATCGCTAATCATTCTAAATAAAATATTATCTTTATTTAAGAATTAATGCTCTTCTCACTCAAAATTTGTACATTTCATTAATTATTATAAGTAGAATTTGAATGGATTATATATATGTATAAGATATGTTCGTTAATTTAATAAAGGAATCTCTAGATTTATAATTACCTTGATCAATAATTTCATCCAATTGAGACAAACTATATTATCTTTGATTTTCACTTCTTCCAAACAATCCTTTTTATTTTCAAACTTTTTCTCTTTTCTCACTATTCATGAGCAAATTAATTTTTCCTCATCTTTCTCATCTTCAAAATAATCTCACTTATTTCTTTATGCACTTTTACCAAGCTGTAGCTTTTGATAAAAAAATAAACATAAAAAAGAGTTTTAACTGTGGGTTTGGAACTTTGCTGTAAAAACTGCTTATCTAGGCCTAGCCCTCCGAAAATCAGGATTCAAATCAAATTATACTAGTTTATTTATCTCAATAAAACAAAATTTATTGGGATGAGCATCTGCGAATTTGCATTCAGAGTGCACTATTAAAATAAAATAATACTCTGCAAACGAGTAGCTTATTATAGCAGAAAATTAAATGAAAATCGAAATTTAATTAAAATAATAAATGAAGAGTTGAAAAATTTAACTGTTAAAATGTGAGCTTTTTAAACAAAAATGGGGCTTACTCGATAGCTCATTGAAAATTATTGCGAGTTTCTTCTTTAATCATCTATTTAGCACTTTCTTGTGTCGCTTGTAATTCTTGAATGAGCACTCCAACATAAAAGTTGCAAGGATTAAATGTTCTTAGAATTTTATGCTCTATCTAATTGTGCAATTATTATTCAAATTAGAGATAGTTGAACTACCACTCATTTAATCCATTTTATTTTAATTTTTAATTAAATTCTCAGCTATATTACTGATCCTACATGCCAACATCATTCATAAATCATGTGCAGACATGGATCACTAGTGTGCGCACTCATAGCATGTGTGGACATTAAGATACAAGTGTAAATAAGTGTGAACTTAAGTATGGTGGAATTAAAACCTCTATCGCACTTTTCAGTGCAAGCCCCTCCTCTCTACTTTTCCGATATGCAACAAGTGTGCAAGTAGTATCATTCGAGAGAGTGTTTCACGGTGCATCTATAGCGCATCGAATGCACTCAAGAAAGTTAAACTATTAAATGGAAAATGCATTTGCACTCTTCATCACTCATCATTTTAAGTATGTATCATCATTTCTACTTTGAGCGTATAAAGATAAGTGGGCAACATAGAGTAAATACCCAGATTCTAAAGAGTACAAACTTGCTTACTTCTTATTTTCTATCTCAAATGAATTATTATGAGGGCTGTTGAAAGACTGCAGCACTTTTTATAGGAAGATATGAGAAGGCGCTTGCTAATAGCATAAGAATTAAAAAGAGAGTTAATCTCAAAATTTAATAAGTAGCTATATATCACTGGGATATTTAGTTCTAAAGCTTTATTATGTTTTTGGTTTTGGCAATTGCACCTACAACTACTTAATTATCAATATCCACTTCAATGGCGTCACCTACTTCATCTACTACTCCTTTTCCTACTGCCTCATTAATTACTACCACATCAGCTCCAACTCCATCCTCCTCTAATTCAATAACCATCACTTCTTCTCCTTGAGTAAAGAACTTTTAAATAAGTGATTCAAACTCTCCTCCTCAATTTACCAAAGAATTAGACAGCATAAAAGTTCAGGTCGGGGATATTCTAATTTACTAGCTGCCATCTTATACTGACGATTAAGGTGATGACGTAATTGTAAATGTTGCCAAAAATCTTCCCATCTATATCTCCTATAGTAGTTTTTATAAGTTTATATTTAGTGCCGATAAAAAATTCTTGATAAGTCCATCCGACAACTCTCAAGCAGGAGTTGTTACAATCTCTATTACTTTGAAAGACAATCAGCCGATGAGTTTATCAAACCTTTATTCCTTAAGTATTACGGTAACTCCAACTATCACTCAAAATAATACAAGCTGTAAAATATTAATTTTTTTGTTAGATAGAATAATTCTACCACTGATCAAATCAGCAATGGCTCCAGTTAAGGAAGTTTTAATGGCACTTAAAACTAGAACAAAGTAATTTATCAACCTCCCATAGCGAAAATTATCAAGATAACTAATTAAGGACAGGTTACCATTACTTTCAGCCAGAGTTTGCTAAAACTCAAGCTCTCAAACAAAACAATAGACTTAAGATGTCTTATAATATATTCTTTTTTAATTGACCAAGTAATAAACAAAAATGTCTTGTCCCTCAGCATAATTCCGAACTCTGGGTAAACTATTGACGATGTAGAATTTGATTGGTAAACTCAAAGCTTTAATTAAAGAAGCTTAATTATTTAACTATCCATCGTAAAACCACTCAAAATATCCTAATCTGTAATGTTTCCATTTTTCTTACCATGTATAGGGCTACAACTATTTGATATAAAATTTAGGTATAAAAATATTCCAAATTTGAGAGTCATATTTATTTAAGAGCAGTTCTTCATAGGGTCAGAAAGTACTCTCACTATAAAAAAATTAACATCGCTTTAAAAATATTTGCCTAGATAACTGGGAAGTGATGGTAAACTTATTAAATTTAAAAAATTTCCTTTTAGCATTAAGTACAACCCTTGAAAGAAATAAAGGAAGCATTTAAAATACAGCAGCTTCTATATCTGCAACCAATTTGGCTGTCAATTTTACAATTATTATTTAAATTTAGTTTTTGTAATTTATTGATGTAAGATAAAGATTCTCTATTATTTATTTTTGGAAGGTCTTAGAGTTTGCAGTTCTTGTGGGGGATGGTTAACAGCCAGCAAATTATTCTCCATTTTCCTCTTTTTAAGATAAACTTCCCTGCCAACGCGTAGATTCTATTCTTTATGATTTTCTAGCTCGTTAATTTAAGCATCTTTCCTTCTGACTTCATTATCTCTTCAATCTTTAATTTTGAAGGAGAGAATGGAGAAAAAGATTAGGCATTAAATCCAAGCTTTGAAGAATATGATATCTTTTACCACATTTGTTTATCTAGACATAAATTAGCTTAAAAATAAATTCTTTTAAGTTATAAGCTTGACTCTCTAATACGATATCAGTCAAAGTATATGATAGCAAACTTGAGCAGCATTTTTGTAATGGGAATGCTTTCATTAGTTCTCTACGCAGTCTTATTCCTTATGATACTACTGAAATTCAATTGAAAAAAGAGGCTTGACTTAAATTATATTTAAGACCTATATTTTTGAAAGCTTGAAAGATTTATAAACTTCTTTAGGAGAATACTCTTGTACAACTTCATTCTCCGCTATTTTTTAGAAAGTTACATAGAGTTTGTCATAAACGCACTCATAAACTTGAAAATAGTAATGAATATTGATAACAATTTTTCTTTAGGGTGACTGGGAGCGTCCTTAAGCTATCTTTTCAGGAGTTTTAAGTGTTGCTATATTGGCTATCTCTTTGGCCTTTCCAGTACTCATGTTCTAAATGTTGAGAAGTAACCTACAGTTGATAGGAAATGAAAATTTCGACAGAAAGTTTAGCTCTCTCTATGAAAATATAGACCTTAAGTCCGATTTTAAAAGCATCTCCTATAACTTGATCTTCTTTCTCAGAAGAATTTCAATTGCTGTAATCTTGATTTATTTATTTTGATCTTGGTATTGCTGAATGAGCATCCGGTATTCCAAATTTAGATATAGATAATCACTTCCATCCTAGTGATCTTTAATATGCTACAATACAATCTAATCTTTTCGTATTTATAATTAATCCTATAAAAGAAAGCGCAGCAATGAGACTTGAAACTATATAATAAATTACTTTTGAATTTTATTATAATGCATTTTATAAATGAGTTGTACATATTGGTGCTTAGCTATACTTTGCTGATGTTTACAGAGAACATGCCAGACGACCCAGAGCTGATTTACTCAATAGGCTGGTTCGTGCTTTTTATTACTCTTTATTTCTTTTAAAGAAATTTTAAGTGATAACTCTAGGAAACATTGGAGTGAATATGGGTTATATGTTATATCGATCAGTGAGGGGGCTAATAGTCTACTTCAAGCACAAATTAAATAAGTTCCTTTTTATTATATAAATGCAAAACGCCCTGCCTTAAAAACAAGAAAAGGAAAGACAATACTTGCAAAGAAGCTACAATTGAAGAACAAATAAGCCATCAACAACAACTAGAAGAGCCATAATTAAATTTTGTTCTCATGAAGTAAGGTTTAAAGAATAATTATTTTTAAAGGACGAAGGGCAATTAGGAGATAAAACTTAAGGAGTAAAAAATATGAAGGGTAATTTTTCAAAGATTAGACAAAGATCCATCATTAAAATTAGACTGAAATAGTGAATTAAGAAGCTTATCAATCAAATATTATATTAATTTATTTATAGATGCGAGGATCTGGAATAGGATACAATGGAGCAGTTTAATCTTTATTATTTAGATGACGATTTTCTCAAGTAATCAATAAATTAAATATCTAATCTTTTTTTAGTATAATCACCATTAGCTGCATAAAAAATGAAACAGAATGGTAAATTTAGATAAAACAGTGATAGGAATTATGAAGCATAAATGTTTCAACATCATGATTCCGACTAGAGACTTGAAAATGACTCCTTTTTAAATTAATTCTTTGGAGGCTGCTACGACTTCGGCGATATGAATGAAGCTGAGGGTGGCGAAACGAATCTGAAATTCAATTAAAACTCGCTCAGCAACAATAAAACTCCGAATAAAATGGAAATGGGGAACAGACCACTTAGAATTAAAGCAAAGAAGAAAAAATAGAAGAGTTAGATAGATATTCATTTTATTAAGAATAAATTATTATTTTAATTCAAATGAAGAAAGCTCAGATAAATTAGTTAGCTTAAATGGAGTAATTTAGGAGTCAAATGACGTAGAATCCTCAAGCTCTTTTAATCTCTATTAAAATATTTATAAAAGCAGAAGTAAGAAACAGATTCCTGTCTGCTTTTGATTTAGAAGCAATGACTTAAGATTATTCAAACGCATTCACTCAAGCTATTGTAAGCAACAACAAAGAACTTAATAAATAAGATTCAAATATGACTAAAAACTAATCCTTCATCATACCAAATGAATTACTCAGCCAATGAAATTAACGCCTGTTGACTAAATACAAAGTCAAAGCCCTTTATTTAAGTATACACCCATTTAATTATTGCAATCATTGATTTAATAAAATTGTAAGAATTCTAGAGATTATTAAAAATAAAATGAAAAATTAAAGTATTTGATGCTTCCTTAAACAAAAATATATAATGTATTTATACGTATGTCTTTAAAAATTTCTTAGTAGAGCAAAATTATTCTTTTCCTAAAATTAGTAAAAGAAAATAATTATTTTCTGTGAATTGATTAAAACTTTACTCAATTTAAGTGACCTCATTTAAAAATTTTCAACATAAATATATTTTATAAAATAAATAAGTGAGACTTAAAGGGCATCTTTATTTTTTATTGTAAATTTTAGCCATAATCATTTAGTATATAGTCTTAGTCAAATATAAATTCAGAAATTAAATTCCTTTTTAAATAACTCATCTAATAAATATTTCTAACAAGAAGAATAATATATTTGGCAAATTATTTACTTTATTAATCAGAAATAAAAACTTTTGCAAATCCGGATAAGAAGAAAAACCAAACTAAAATAACTTTAAAAAAATTTAAGCCATTGACTGATAATTATAAAATATCCCCTATTCTGAGTATGAGAAATGAAGCAGAGATTTACGCTTTAGATATATTAAAGACAAAATAGTTATAGCCTTCAAATTATGAAATAAGTTAAATTAGAGAAGAGTTAAGTGCTTACAAAATTAAATTAAAAATTTTATCGCACTATATTTCAATCTATTTTCATTTTAAAGATACTTTAGAAAAAATTGAAGAAAATAAATAATCTTAAACTCATCTATAAAAATATAATAAAGTTATATGGATCATAAAATCTTCCTCTTATTATGATTAATTAAAATATAAATTTCAATCATTTTTATTAAGCAAATGGAATTATTTGTTAGTAAAACTCTTGCTTTGCTTTCTTCTATGCACTTAAAAAAGATTATTTCTATCAAGAGAGTCTATAAAATATCTCCAAAACTTCAGATAGTATAAATTAATTAGTTTCCTTTAATTCAACAATTTATTGTGCTTAAGAAAAATTAAAATTACCTTGCTATTCACTCCTATTTTAATTAGAAATAATGTTAAATTCCAATATTCTAAGATTCCATAAAGTTAAATTCTAAAATTATTACTAAAATGTGAAAGTAAAAATAATTAAGACTACGTAATCCATATTTTACTAAATTATTTATTAATTTTGGGATGCTATAATAAACCACGGATGTGATTAGATATGAGATGGATCTGATAATTTAAAAAAGTAAAAAAGATATTTTGTAAATTTCAAACTAAGTTGATATTATAAGAAGAATTACTTTTGATTATCAATTATTCATAAAGATTACATTTTAATTCTGAATATAAAAGTCATTCTATTCCCTATTGCAAATAATAAATTTCAAAAAATTGAATGCAGGAATCAAAAGAAAAGAATCCAGAGATATCATAAGTCTAGATATTCTGATTTGATACAAGTTCGACTAAGAGTGCTTTTTTATTTTATCAGTAAATGTTAATGAAACCTATAAAGTTATATTTAATAAAATATAACTCGCATAGATTTAAAGCCTCCAAGAAACATTCGCCAATTCTCTTCAAAGATAAAGAATAGATTTAAGATTATCAACAATAAGATAATTTAATGATCAAAATATTTATCGAATAACTCCAACTTAATCATTTAGTGTTTTAAAAGGAATTAATTAGTAAATAATTCTAAAAGAATAGATTTAGAGTAAATTAAAAGATAATCTTAATAAAATGTTCAAATAAACTACAGTGCAGAAGTGTTGCAAAAATTCCTTAATTTAAGGAACTATTATTTTTTGATTCAAGTATTTAATTGAATTAAATTAATATTATTATATTCTCTAGAAGAAATATAGAAATTATGAGTAATCGGATCCATAAGCCTAAGGGCCTAAGAATGTCGAACGGATTCAGCTATTGTAGAATTCATATTTGTATATGGATGATGATTTCTGCAGCTTTGACTAGTATTAGTTCAGGCTCAGACAAAAACTTCGGAACTGGATATGAATAGCCTATTGAAGCGTACGACGTAAACTACAAAGAGGAGTATACTCAAAATCAACTACTTCTTAGAGCTTGAAAGAGTTTCTCATAATATTATAGCCAGGAGAGAATAGTCAACTACAACTTTCTTGACTTCAGTCTAAGAAAATTGGATCCCCCATATTGCGATCTCTCCACCACTCATTTTTAATTAATTTTTGAAACATTAAGCTATCAAATTTATATAAGTTGACTATATCTGTATTTGCAGGAGCACCAGCGAATAAAGATTTCTGCTCCAAAGACAGCACACCTCAATACATTTCCTTTTGGGATTACCTATACTTTAAAGACTCTTCATTTTTATACATTTCTACGCTAATTTATAGTTCAGGCAACAGATGAAAATCATTAAATATTTGTATTGATGCTACATCAGCGGGGGTACCTTCACAACTACTCCATCAATCTACTCAATTTATATATTTCTGGGCTGTCTATGGACCCATTGAACGAGTTCCTAATCTTATAATCAGGTTTTACTGGAATAACTTCTCTGACCATAACCCTAGCTTACTAATAATCTAACCCTTCGGTGGCCTTAACGGGAACAACTATTATACAAATATTTTTTTAGAATAACTAATTCCTTCTCGATTACTTATCAAAACGGTAATCCATATCAAATTTATTCAATTTGTAAAGGCTAGTGCACAAGTATCACAAGCCCGCCAAACAAATTCTCAGCTTACACTTATACTACAACTACCACTACAACTACCACTACGACTACAACTACGACTACAACTACTACAACAACTACTCCTCCAACACCTCCTCCAACACCAACAATCGAATCTTCAACTTCTACAACATCAACCATAACATCAACTACCTCTCCCCCTACGCCCTCAATTACTATTGAATCTTCATCTTCTACGACATCGTCTACAACAACGACGTCATCTACTTCTTCGACCACTCCTGCTCCAACTCCCTCAACAGTAATAACAACTCTAGCTCCAACTCCTTCCATCACTATTCAAATCCAAAAACCTCAAATATGATAATAAATTATATAGCACAGTAATTTATTTATTAAATTTCCAAAAGAATTTAATTTGCTTACTACTGGTAATAATTAGTTTTAAATTAAACACCTGAGTAAATCCTTACTGTATCAATAAGAAAGAAAGAGCATACAGAACTTATGAGATCGATCTTGGTCCTCCTTAATTATATCGACGGGAGTCAGAAGTTAAACTCTACAAAAAAACATTAGATATCTCACTCTAACTGTTACTTAATTTAAGGCAAGAAAGCACCCAGAAAATTAATATGGCTATCTTTTAACAACATTGAACGAAGTCACAGGGTTCAATCACCGAATTCAAAATGGGTAGTTCAAAAATGAAAGAATATAGTTAAATCAAGTCATCTCCAAAAAATTTTTTTTAGATACTGGACATCCTAAGTATTCGCGACTAACTAGCAGAGAGAGTCCATTATTCTACTAAAATAAAAGCCTTAGTAGATTTCAAGAATAATTGAAAATAGCCAAACATTCGTCATATTTTAGCATTACTTATATGTTTTTAAAGTTGTATCGAAAATAACCAATCATATCGAAAATTAAAACTGTTTTTAGGGATTTGGGCCTTATAGGTTTTGATTGCTACAAAAACTACAACTCCTTCTCCCGAATTACAAAAGTTTAAAATAAATGAGTCAAACACTCCTCCATATTTTACAAAAGGATTAGACATCATAAAAATTAAAGTCGGTTAGAGCGCAATTTACTCGCTTCCTGCATATAAAGACGATTAAGGTGATGGCGTTGTTGTCATTATTGCTAAAAATTTCCCAACTTATATCTCCTACAGTAGTATTTTTATGAGAATGTATTTAGTGCAGAGAAAAAATTTATGATAAGTCCTTCAGCCAACTCTAAAGTAGGAGTTATTAGTGTCTCAATTACTTTGAAAGACAATCAGCCTGTGAGTTTATCTCATCTCTACACTCTCAGCATCACTGTAACTCCAAGTAGCACCCAAAATGATACAAGCTATAATTTTAATTATCAATTTTTATAAGCTAGAATGATACGAGTACTAATCAGACAAGTAATAACTCATCTTCTAACTCCAATTAAGGAAACTCTAATGCCACTTAAAATTAGAACACAGTAACTTATAAACCTCTTACTGCTCAAATTACCAAAATAACCAATCAGGGGCTAGTCACCATTACTTTCAGCTAAAGTTTGCTCAAACTCTAACTCTTCAACAAAACAATAGACTAAAGAAATCTTATAATTAAATTGTGTTTATTAGACCAAGTTATAAACAAGACTGTATTGTCGCTTAATATTATTCCTAACTCAGCATAAACTATTGACGATGTAGCCTTTGATTGGAAAACTCAAAGCATGGAAGGAAATAGTTTAATCATTTAGCTAGACATCGTAAAGCCACTCAAAATATCCTTCTCTGTAATGTTATCTTATGTTTAATATTTTAGGGCTACAACTATTTAACTTTTATTAGAAATAAATTACCCGCAATATTTGAGAGTGATATTTGTTAAGGAGGAGTTCTTCGTTGGGGCAGAGAGAGCGTTAACTATAAAGAAGCTAACATAGCTATAGCGGTTCATGCCCAGATAATTAGGAAGTGATGGTAAAATTATTAAAATTTTAAGAGTTCCTTTCAGCATTGAGTGCAGCTCTTGAGGGAAATAAGGGAGGCATTTAAAGTGCAGCAGCGTCTGCTTCTGTAACTAATTTGGCTGTCAATTTCACAACTCAAAATTTAAATTTGCTTAAATTTATTGATGTACGCAATATTAACCGTGTAATATTTTCGTTAGGTCTTAGAGTTTGCAATTCTTATGGGGGATGATCAACGCCTAACAAATAATCCTCCATTTTCCTCTCTTCTCTATAAACTTCCCTGCCAACGCGTAGATTCTGTTCTTTATGATTTTCCAGCTCACTAACTTGAGCATCCTTCCTTCTGACTTCATCATCGCTTCAATATTCAATTTTGAAGGGGATGATGGAGAGGAAGATTGGGCTTTTAATCCAAGTTTTGAAGAATACGATATCTTTTGCATTCTTTGTTTATCCCAAGTTCGCTTATTATAATAACTATTGTAAAAAAAAGCTTAACTATCTTGTACGATATTAGTCAAAGTATATGATAGCCAACTTGAGTAGCATTTTTATAATGGGAATAGTTTCATTAGGTCTATATACATTCTTTTTCCTAATGATCATGCTCTAGTTCAATTGAAACAAAAGGCTTGTAACAATAAAATCTTATTTTCTATTTAGCTTGAAAGATTTATCTGCTTCTTGAGAAGAATACTTATGTACAACTACATTCTCCGTTATTTCCTAGAGGGCTACATTGAGTTTTTTATAAATGCACTCATAAACTTGAAGATTGTAACAAATTTTTATCATAGCTTTTGTAGGGTGATTGGGAGCGACCGTAGGCTATATTCTCAGGAGTTTTCAGTTTTATAATGTTGGCTATTTCTTTGGCTTTTCCAGTTTTTATGTTCTATAAACTGAGTAATAACTAGTACCAAATAGGGAATAAGAAGTTTGACAGCAAGTTCGGCGCTCTCTATGAGAATTTAGACCTTCAGTCTAATTTTAAAAGTATTTCCTATAACTTGATTTTCTTGCTCAGAAGAATATCTATGGCCGCTATCATAATTTATTTAAGTTTGATCTTGGTGTTGCTGACTGAGTATGCTGTGCTACAAATTTAAATATAGATAGTAACCTCTCTCCTAGTTATTCTCAACATGTTGTAATGCAATCCATATATTTCATTCATTTTAATTAATCCGATAAAAGAAAGTGCTGCTATGAGACTTGAAACAATATAAAAATTTGCATACTAATTTTCTAGTGATCTAATTATAAATGAGTTGTGCATTTTGGTGTTGAGTTACACTTTGCTGATGTTTACAGAGAATATGCCAGACGACCCAGAGCTTTTATACTCAATTGGCTGGTTCGTGCTTTTTATCACTCTTTAAAGATTTATAAATCAATTTCTCTTGGAAACGTTTGTGTGAATATGGGCTATATGCTGTATCGATCAGTGAAAGAATTAATAGTCTACTTCAAGCTCAAATTAAAAAAGATTATCTTATTTTTTTATTTATAAATGCAAAATGTTCAGCCTTAAAAATTAACAAAGCTTAGAGAAAACTTCCAAAGAAGATCAGCCAAAAGATCAAATATATCAATACGAAGAAGAGGCTTCCTTTAATTTCGTTCTCATTAAGAGAGGCTTAAAACAAGTTTTATATTTAAATGGCAGAAGAACAATCAAGAGCCAAAAAGTAAAGACTAAATAACCTGAAGGAGATTTTTTTTAAAGAGAAGACAAATATATTTCATCAAGACACTTTCGAAATAAAAATAGTGAACTAAGCAGTTCATCAATCAAATATTTTATATTCTTATTTATAGAGGCAATGATTAGGTCTATGATACTATGGAGCAGTTTAATCTATAAGAATTTGATGACGTCTTTTTCACTCAATCAAGAAATAAAAATAACTCTTATTTTCAACAATAGTCACCAATAGCAACATCAAACACAACCAAGAATGGGAAATTTAGACAAAACCCTTATGGGAATTATGAAGAATAAATCTTTGAGCCCGATGACTTCGACTTAAGGATTCATAGTGCCTCCTTTTTTAATTATTCTTTGGAGTTGACGGTTGTTACATCTTCAATGATAAAAACGAAGTTAATAGTGGCTAAACTAATTTGCATATCATTGGAAACTAGTTCAGTAATAATTAAAGTCTTAACTAAATGGATTTGGGAAATAAACCACTGCAACTTAAGCCTTATAAACAGAAATAGTAGACATACGTAGATATTCATATAATTAAGAATATGAATTATTTTCCTAATTCAAAAAAAGAAGGCACAGATAAATTAGATAGCTTTAATTGACCCTCAATTTAGTCAGCAATTGTCGTAGAACAATCTAGCTCATTTATTTTATGCCTTCTAAAAGAATATTTTGAAAGCAGCATCACCAGTAAGAAATAGAGCACACTCAGCTTTTGATTAAACTTTCATGGCTCTTGATCAATCATACGCATCCAATTATGCTTTTGTAAACAACAATGAACTACCTAATAAAGATTTGAATCAAAATATTAGCCAGTCCTTCATAATCCCAAATGAAATTGCTCAGCCTAAATTAACTTCACCCATTGATTAGTAAAATAACCAAAGACCTTTAATTAAACTTGTCCGCAATATAAATGCTGCTTATCATTCAAAAGTTAACAGCTTTAAAGAACCGGACAGACTTTTCTATCGCAATGATATCGAAAATAAATTAGCCTCAAGCTAAAATAATATAAGTAACTTATAGTTTTTAGATGTTTCTAGAGGAAAAAATATCTTAATCTGATCCAATAATTATTTAAAGAATTTTAATTAGACAAATATTAAAGATTTTATAGAGGCCTAAATTTGCGAAGTAAGGCTAAAAATTATTCAAGAAATGAATAAATCGAATAGAAATTTATTATATTAAAAGGATTTATCTCGCTATATTTAAGATTTTACAGTAAGTAGGTTACAAAAGTGTAAAATAGAACGAAAAATAAATACTTTATTACTTATCTATACAAAGAATAGAGTCTGAAAATTTTTTCCTCAGGTATTTGAAATTAATAATTTTAAGTAAAATTTTTAACAATTAACTTTAATCGCTGTCTATAATGCTAAGTTGCTAAGTCTATAATTGGTTATTACTACTACTAATAAATTGAACATAAACTTTTTACTAAGACTTAAGTTCCATGTCTCTACTTTCAGGACGCATAAAAATCAATTTTATTTCATTTGCATCTATCTTCCTGAAATTACTATAGTTTTTAATGCATTCACATTTTGTTTCTAAATTTAGAATAGAGGCTTTGCCTCATAACTCACGATTTTTTATAATTTTTGAACAGTTTTTTACTCTAAGCAATGAATTCGAGTTAGCATTTATTTTGGCAAATGGTTGCTCTTTAGGTTCTTTTTAATTCAGCTAGAAGATTTGATAAGTTTTAGATTAATAAAAGTATGAAAAGCACAATTTGATAAAACAATCAACAAACAGAGTATCTACGCAATAGCTCTAAAAAATCGTGGCTATTTGTGATTGTTTTTTTAATAAAATGTTTGCACTATATTAAGAAGTTTAGATAGTTTGTGAGCACATATCATACTTATTAGTGTCTTCTATAAACTAAACAACTTTATTCTGGAAATTATCTTGAAAAGCAATCATTACATTAGAATTTTAAAAGATCTTAAAAACTACATATAAGTATAATAAATTATAGAAAAAATTTCATTCATAGAAGCTTTTTAAATTTTATTATTCTTAACTAAGAGCTTTTAATTCTTATCCCATTAAACATTTGCATTCAAAATAAAAATATAATAAGAGGCAATCATAATGGTAAAAATTAGAAAATTTGATGCTCCTTCAATAAACTTTTTGTCCACAATTTAAGAATCAAACAGGCTTTTGAATATTTTACAAGAATAAAATTTTTTTAATTAATTTTGGAGATTAAAGTATTCCAATGTAGCAAAAATTTATCTTTATCATTTCTAACTATGATATTATAACCGATTTAATTTAGTAACTAAAAGTGTTAAGGACTTTTATTATGTTTCTGCAAAATAAACTAAATGTTGAATGCCAATATCTTTGATTTCTTTTGGTAGATTTCTAAAATAAAATTATATAAAGAGTGAAAAAGAATATAATTGAAACTTCTTAATCACAAATTGTAAACTAATGATTTAATATATTTGGGATTCCATAATAAACCATAGATGTGATTAGATATAAGATGGATTGAATATATTTAAAAAAGTAATTAAGTTATTTTGTAATATCACACTAATTTATATTATAACAAGAATTTCTATTTATTATGCATTTGAAAGTCTTTAATGACTCTCTTGATTTTCTTAATTTTAAATAATGCTTCTTACATTCTTAAAAATTGAATTTTAGAATAAAATAATCAAGAAAAGAATAAAGAGAAATATAGCTTTCCACTGATTATGAGAAAATGAGAATAAGTAATTTTTTCTCCTTCAAATGACTATAATAAAGATTTATGGAGAAGATAGACAGAAATATGCTTATATTTCACATTTAGAATCTCTAAAATGATAAGTAAATTCATGCTGTACCTTAAAATTTGACATGGATTCATCTCTCTACTCTCTCTGCCTTAAACAATAATTTCAACTTTTAGATAAAGGCCATTACTTCAAATTAATCTTAGAAAATTAAATAAAAATTATTTAGAGTGAAGAATGGAAGCAATTAATCCGAAGTTAATTGTATTTAATATAAATTGATTGGTACATGAGATTAGAGGTTAAAAAATGAGTCAGTATTGCAGCATTATCAAAATACGTTTCAAAATATTTTAGTTTTCGATTTATATATTCAATCCTACTCATAATATTAAACTCTCTTGAAAATATAGAAACGATGAGTAATCGGATCCATAACCCTTAGAGTAAATTAGTGATGAATGGATTCAGCTCCTGCAGAATCGAGATTTGATTATGGCTTCTCGCTTCTCTTGTATTGACAAGTTTTAGTTTTGATTCAGACTACAAATATTAATTTAGAGAGGAATAGGCTAAGAAAGTATACAACCAAAACTCAAAATATAAAGATTCTCAATATAATTCACCGCTTGGAGCAGAGCTCTTTAACTTATAATATAGTTTCCAGGAGAGAATAGTAAACTCGAGCTTCCTTGGTTTCAAACACAGAAATTTGAATGTTCCCAATTGCGATCTCTCCACCACTCATCATTTGTATTTTAGTATTATACTTCACTCAATATTTTATTAACATTTTATTTGACTATTACGATATACACTGGAACACCAACTAATAAGGTTTACTGCTAAAAAGGAAATAAAGATCAGTACATTTCCTTTTGGGATGACATATATTTTCAAGACTCTTCATCATAAATTTTTTATACTATTATATTTCAGGCAATAGATGACAATCTTTATAAATAATTTTGATGCTACATAATGGGAGCTACCTTCACTACTACTCCTGCCTCCATTTCTTAATTTATTTGTTTCTAAGATGTAAATAGACCAATTGAATTAGTGCTTCATATTATCAAATGGGTTCAAGTTCTCAGCTTAGTTCACCATCACTCTGACTTATTAATAATCTAACCCAACCATAAAGCTCGTGAAAACAACCTCATTTAAGTTTTTTAATTACTAAAACTACTGCCTTCTAGATTAGTTTGCAAAATGGCAAAAATTTATATATAATATTTATTCATGTAATGGCCCTTGCAATATAGTAGAAATTTTAATTAAAATCGGTGATTGGTTAAAATAATAAATGGAGAGTTGCAAAATGATGACAATTGAAATCATAAATTCACCCTCTGATCTACAGCTTGTTCGATAGCTCATTAAAAATTAATATGAGTTTCTTCTTTAATCATCTTCGTAGTACTTCTCATCAGCGAGATATGACTCTCGCACTCTTCTTTTTCTTCTTCCTCATCATTGTCTTGATTAAAACATTTGTCGCGAATACCTTTTGACTGAGAACTCACACACAAAAGTTGCAAAAATGAAAAGTTCTTACAATTTTATGTTGAGTTGAATGGTAATATAATTATTTAAATCGGAGGTACTTCAACTGTCCGTGATTTATTCCATTTTAATTTAATATCTAATTTAATTCTCTTTTTTATTAAATTCTCCGCTATAGTGTCACAACTTACCCGAATACATTTTGGGAATACACTTTCACTACAATTACAACCACAACTACTACTACCACCACACCCTCGGCATCAACCCCTAACTCCCCATCAATATCACCTCCTCCTGTGCCCACACCTACTTTACAATCAACAACATCTTCTACTACATAATCTACGACGTCATCTACTTCCTCAACTACTTCTGTTCCAACCACCACTTCAATTTCAACTACAGCAGCCCCAACTCCATCCACTACTATTCAAATCTATAATTTTTTTTATAAGATTATATAAAAAATTTATCGATTATCAAACATGCCCAAGTCACTTCACAAGGAAAGCTGTTACATAGAAGATTATTACCTAAAATCAGGGGGTAAGAATAATCTCTTAAGATGCTCAATTTAATTGCTAAGATTTAAACTAAGTTTGTGATATCTGGATATTTTTCTTCATAATTTCCACGCTTAAATGAGATAAAGTTGTAGTTCTTCAAAATCTCTATTATAATGAAGATGAGAATACACAAGCTCAAACAATTTTTAGAGTTAATGCTTCTATTATAATTTAAATGAAATTAAATTTAATAAGCATTCAAGTATTTAGTCCTTCAAAATCTTTAACAACTAAGAGTTTGTAGTTATTATAGCTTAACTATTGTGACTTAGTTGCTTTAATTCTTTTTACCATATCATATTGAGGCTATCAATATATTGAAAACAGCCAGAGCTTTTGCCCTGCTTATTTTCATATACTAATTCTTTTATTTTTACAGCTTTACAACATTATAGCTGAATTTGTAACAAGAAAATTGCTAATGAATTGAATTAATTAATATTTTCGACTTAAAACCTTGTAACTTATTCGATGCCTCTTTTCATGTTAAAAGATAATATGAGGAAATATCCTAGTTTCAGGAAACCAATGATATTTTCTTCGCCTATTACTCCAATCTTAAGTAAAATTAAAAATTCCTCTATCGAATAGATTATTAAAAATCGTTATAGCTTAAATTAACCGCCTAAAATTGAAACTTTATATGGGGGTTTGGGATTTTGAGGTTTATATTCCAACAAAAACTACAGCTTCTCCTCAACTGAAGAAGTTTGTTATACGTGACTCAAACACTCCCCCATATTTTACAAAAGGTTTAGACAGCATAAATGTTAAAGTTGGGTAAAGCGCAATTTTCTTGCTTCCTTCATTTAAAGACGACTAAGGTGATGACGTGATTGTAAATGTTGCTAAAAATTTCCCCATGTTTATTTCCTACAGTAGTATTTTAAGTAGTTAATTTTAGTGCAGAGAAAAAATTCATGATAAGTCCATAAACAAACTCTCAAGCTGGATAAGTTAAGGTCTCAATTACTTTGAAAGACAATCAGCCAGTCAGTTTATCAAATCCCTATACTCTCACTATCACTGTAACTCCAACCTCATCACAAAATGATACTAGCTGTAAATATTTAATTGCTATAAGCTAAAACGATACGAATACTAATCAGACCAACACAGATTCATCTTATAACCTCAGTTAAGGAAAGTCAAATGGCACCTAAAACTTAAAAACAGTAAATTACCAGCCTCTTACAGCGCAAATTACCAAGATCACCAATCAGGGGCTAGTCACTATAACCTTCAGCTAGAGTTTGCTCAAACTCTAACTCTTCAACAAAACAATAGATAAAAATATTATAATAAAAATGTGTCATATTTTATTAGACTAAGTGATAAATAAGACTGTATTGTCGCTTAATATTATTCCTAACTCAGCATAAACGATTGAAGATGTAGCCTTTGATTGGAAAACTCAAAACATGGAAGGAAATAGTTTAATCATTTAGCTAGACATCGTAAAGCCACTCAAAATATCCTTCTCTGTAATGTTATCTTATGTTCAACATTTTAGGGCTACAACTATTTAATTAGAAATAAATTACTGCAATATTTGAGAGTGATATTTGTTAAAGAGGAGTTCTTCGTTGGGGCAGAGAGTGCGTTAACAATAAAGAAGCTAACATCGTTCTAGCGGTTCATGCCCAGACAATTAGGAAATGATGGTAACCTTGTTGAAATCTTAATTATACCCTTATATTAGCAATGAGTGCAGCCCTTGAGGGAAATAAAGGAGGGATTTAAAGTGCAGCAGCTTCTGCTTCTGCAACTAACTTGGTAGTCAATTTAATAATTCATAATTAGAATTGAAATGTTTAAATTTATTGATGTACGCATTATTAGCCGTGTAATTTTTCCTTTAGGTCTTAGAGTTTGCAGTTCCTATGGGGGATGATCAACGCCTAACAAATAATCCTCCATTTTCCTCTCTTCTCTATAAACTTCCCTGCCAACGCGTAGATTCTGTTCTTTATGATTTTCCAGCTCACTAACTTGAGCATCCTGCCCTCTGACTTCATCATCGCTTCAATCTTCAACTTTGAGGGAGATGATGGAGAAGAAGATTGGGCTTTTAATCCAAGTTTTGAAGAATACGATATCTTTTGTATGCTTAGTTTATCTTTGACATACGCTAGCTTAAGATAAAACAAATTGCAAAAATAAATTATTAGCTTAACTCTAAAGTACGATATTAATCAAAGTATATGATTGCAAATTTGGGCAGTATTTTTGTAATGGGGATGCTTTCTTTAGGTCTCTATACCTTCTTTTTCCTAATGATCATGCTCTAGTTCAATTGAAATAAGAGGCTTGTCATTACTTAAATAAAATGTTATATTCTATTTAGCTTGAAAGATTTATTTGTTTCTTGAGAAGGATATTAATGTACAACTACATTCTCCGCTATTTTTTAGAGGGCTATATAGAGTTTTTAATAAATGCGCTCATAAACTTGAAGATTGTAACAATTATTTACTATAACTTGTCTATAGGGAGACTGGGAACGACCGTAAGCTGTCTTCTCTGAAATTTTCAGTTTTGTAACTCTAGCCCTCTCTTTAGCTTTCCCAGTTTTTATGTTCTATAAATTGAGTAACAACTAGTACCAGATTGGGAGCAAGAAATTTGACAAAAAATTCGGCGCTCTTTATGAGAATTTAGACCTTCAGTCTAATTTCAAAAGTATTTCCTATAACTTGATTTTCTTGCTCAGAAGAATATCAATGGCCGCTATCATAAATTTGTTTAAATTTGATCTTGGTGTTGTTAAACGAATATCCAGTGCTTCAGATTTAAATATAGATAATAACTTCTCTCCTCGTTATTCTCAACATGTTGCAATGCAATCCATATATTTCATTAATTTTATTTAATCCTATAAAGGAGAACGCAGCAATGAGACTCGAAACTATATAATAAATTAGTTTTATATTATACTATAATGTAATTATAAATGAGTTTTGCATATTGGTACTAAGCTACACACTGCTAATGTTTACAGAAAACATGCCAGACGACCCAGAGCTACTGTACTCAATTGGCTGGTTCGTGCTCTTTATCACTCTTTAACTTAGAGTTATATGAATAATTTTTAAGTATCACTCTTTTAAACATTGGAGTGAATATGGGCTATATGTTATATCGATCAATGAAAGAATTAATAGTATACTTCAAGCGCAAATAAATTCGTTAATTTTTATTCTCTAAATGTAGAACGTCCTGCCCTAAAAAGAAGCAAAGGTTAGAGTAATCAGACAAAGAAGATAAAAAGCAAATAATTATACAATAATAGGAGGAGGCTTCTTTTGACTTCATTCTCATTAAGAGAGGCTTAAAAAAAGTTTTATTTAATGGCAGAAGGACAATAAAGAAGTAAAAAATAAAGGACAAAATTAAATCCGAAGGATAATATTTACATAAAAAGACACAAATATTTCATTAAGACACAACTGAAATTAAAATAGTGAGCTAAGCAACTCATCCATCTAATATTTTATAAATTTATTTATAGAGGCGAAGATCAGCAGGTATTTGATACTATGGAGCAGTTTAATTTTTAAGATTTGGATGAATATTATCCGTTCATCCCCGATTTTTCAAAAACTTTTCAGTTTGCTTCTGTGAAGCATGTACAAACGAGGACGAATCTCTCTTCATCTATGTTAAAACTTTGTACTGTAAGAGCTCCTTGTCGGCCGGGTATTGTTAGAAAGATTTCAAAAAAGAGTAATTTTGCAGATATATTGTTTACGACTATAATAGGGAACGTTCTTGACCAGCATGCCAGTTATAAATGGTTTCTAAGCTACTTCTATAAAGTTCAGTAAAAAGACTAAAATCAGTTGAAAATAGGGGCTGAACGGATAATATTTCTTCAAACAATCAAGATAAATAAATAATTCTTACATTCAACAATAATCACCATTAGCAACATAAAATATCAGGCAGAACGGAAAACTCAGACAAAATCTAAATGGGAATTACGATGATCAATTTTTTGAGTCTGATGATTTCGATTTAAGCATCAATAATACCTCCTTTTAAATTTAATTCTTTGGTTTTGAAGGCTGCTATGTCTTCAGTGATATAACTGAAGGTTAAAGTAGCTAAACAAATCTGCAATTCATTGGAAATAACTTCAGCAACAATAAAATTCCTAATAAAATGGATGTGGGTAACAAGCCACTCCAAATTAAGCCATAGAAGAAGAAATAGTAGACTTACTTAGCTATTCATTTATTTTTAGAATAAGTTATTGTTTTAATTCAAAAGAGGAAGACTGAACTTAATTAGATAGCTAGAATGGACAATTTTAGTAATCAAGTGTAGTATACTGAAGTTAGTTTTATATAATCTTAGTTTAAGTTTTAAAAGCAGCAGTAAGAAACAGAGCACAGTCTTTCTTTGACTAAACCGCTAATACATTAGATTAGTCATACGCATCCAATTATGCTTTTGCAAACTAGAATGAGCTACCTAAAAATGATTTGAATAAAAATAAAAGCCAATCCTTCATAATCCCAAATTAATTCAACCTTCTTGAACGGTCTCAACCTCTTGATTAGTAAAATAACCAAAGACCTTTAATCAAACTCGTTCGAGGTTTAAATGATGATTTTCATTCAAAAATGAGCAGCTTTAAAGATCCGAGCACCCTTATTATTAGAAAAGATATCGATAAAAATTTAGTCTCAAGCTAAAATCCTATACATAAATTTTAGTTTTTAGATATTTCTAGACAAAAAAATATCTTAATCTGATCCAATGATTTTAAGAGTTGTAATTAGAAAAGTGTTTAAGATTTTATAATGGCCTTAGACTTACGAAGTAAGGTTATTAAAAATTTGAATAAATTGTATTTAAAATTTATTAAAATAATTATATCTCTCTATTTAGGATTTTGTGATAAGGATGCTAATAAAGTGAAAAATTGTGCGAATAAATAAATAAATTAATATTTATCTATCCAAAATTTAGAGTGAGCAGGATCTAATTTTATTCTTATAAACCTTTTACCCAAACTAATAAATCTAAAATAAAACTGTTTAGTTTAGAAAATAAACTAATGTAAGAGGATCCTCTCTAATCCTGCACAATCTTTGTCTTTTTACGTAGGTCTTATTCATTTTTTATAGGCGCCACCTCAGATAAATTTTATTATGGAGCATCTTCTTCTACTCTCAACTACTACTCATATAAGTGGATTCAGCGGCCGTTTCCACTGTGGATCGATAATTCCCTATTTTAATGCAATTCGAGTAGTTCGGGCCTCTTCAGACTGATATAAAATGAAAAAATTGTGATAAATTGATTATAAAATTTTCTATATTGTCTCTATAGATATAGACGACAATCTAAACTTTATATTCCTGGGACGTTATTATGATTATGCTGACAGCCCTGATAAATTTTATGACGTCATCGTCTATTTCTAATATTCCAACCCTGCAAATTATTTTTCTGGAGGAAACGATTACTACTCACATCAGCCGCTCTTTTACAAGAAGATTGATATTACGAGTAAGTTTTAAGAATGTGTGAATTTATTTTTGTCCTCGGGCTATCAAAAAAGTTTTCCATCTTACTGAGCTAAGAAGATAAATGGTCAAAATATATCCTACTTACTCAATAAATGTGTATAATTATTATTGATTTAGCCACCTACGTTATTAAAAATTAAATTGTTAAAAATTAAGAGTATCGAGTACAAAGATATTGCATTTGACTCAGATGGATTGGGAGTTAGCCTTTTCAACTCAAAAGATTCACTCATCTACCAATACCTAAAAGCTAATTATGAAAAATTAGTTTGTCTTAATTTTTAAGTAGTTTACAACGATTTGATGTGACTGGCTAGTAAATAGTCTAGAAACTTTAGATGACAAGGGCAGGTAACATGGTAGGAGATACATTCTTTGTATCTATAACCACAATCCCATCCACTCAAGCCCTCTTTATTCTGTCATATGACGATCTTTACGATAAATATTTGGAGGCTGGCATTTAAAAATCTTATTCATTTTATAGCATAGTTGGCAAATATTCTATCAATTCTGACCTAACTATCTCTCTCTTATTCATATTTAAAATGATTATATTTTTCACAGTCAGGTTTATGATGCAAGGTAGAAATTTTAGGAGCTCATTTGCTTTTATTCCAGGATCCTCTGCTGACTTTGTGGTATTCTCATGGTTCTCTCCCTCTGAGCTCTACTTCAACAAATATACGTTGCAAGCCACCCAAACAGCCTTATTATTTTAATTGAGCTTACGACGTGAAGACTGTGAATTTCACATTCGATACAACGGAAAACAAGGTAGGCTCAGAAAATTTGGTGACTCTCACAGATGATTTGACAGTCACTGTTAGCTAGGGGCTCACCAATATTTGAATTCATTTAATTATATCTATGGTTGCTACGTAAGCGTACAATTGGCAGGTCCAGAGCTCTATGTTTAAAAGTATTATTAAGGCAGTTAATTTTGATTATTTAATAACTATTGTTATGAAGTCTGAAGAAGCACAAAATAACTGTAAAATCCTCATCCAAGTAATACAAGTGCTTGCAGATAATTTCCTAAGATAGTATTGCTTTTTATTATAAAATTCACTTAATTTTTTATATAAGATAGATATTAATTTAATAGACATGACATTCATATTATGATTTTAGCATTTCATTCTATACTTGATCCAAAGGATGATTTCAGTTGATTAAAAATGATATTTGAGTTTTATGATAATTGTTAAATGTATAGTTAAATTTCAAATTCAAAACTCAACTAGTTCAATCAAACTTCAACTTAATAAATGTACATCCACTTCAGAGAAGCCGAAAGAGATGCGATTTATTCAGCCATCAACATCATCGCAGAAGATTTTGACCCCAAGTTCCTAGAGCAAAAGATTATACTTACAATCTATTTTAAAGATGCGAAGCTATGCAGGATAAAGCAGACTCACTCTTGGCGAGTTGACCACCTATCAGTATGCAGAGCTTGCATGGTAGCAGGACAACCACTCACTTTTGGTAATGGGGCAAATTTTCAGCAGAGTTATATATCATCCAGAGGGTATTGAGTTATAATTCATTATATAAGAGTTGGCGAAGTTTGAGACTCCTCAAAAAACTCCAGAGGAAAGGAGAAAGTATAATTACAAGGAAGACTCTACTTTCCATTTTTTATATTCTAATTAAACTCAATATAATCCTATACTTATCTCTTCTAGAAAGTACTTGAGTTAGTAAAAGAGAAGTATGTGAAGCCGAGAGCTTTGACTCGTGAGCATCAGAAGTGTAAGCCGCCTTGCTAGGTTTGCAACAGATGGATCAGTCTTTTTATGCTCAGCGACCCTTGCATCAGAATTAGATATTAAATATACTCTCTATACATATAATAATATATCGTCCGGATATCATCAAGAGAGAAATCTACTTCAAACTTTTTGAAAAGCGGTCTCACTTCATGTATGCAGCCAAGGATCCAACTTTCAAAGAGCGCTAATTCAAGCATTTCCATACTATGAAAGAATATAACAAAGCTAAGGCACTGCAAGATGAGGAGAAAAGGATATTTGAAGAAAGGAAGAAGATTCACAATTAGAGGTACCGCCAAAAGTTGGAGAAGAAGCCTTTTGAAGAGCAAAAGACTTGGCCCACTCTCGAACGCCCCAAGACTCCCGAACCTATCGTTCATGCCTAATACTCTTCTAGGCTTTTTAATGCAAAGAGAGCATTCAGAGAAGCTAAAGGAACAGAATACTCGAATCTTTTGATGTGTGGAACTGATGCTTCAATCGAAAGAGTAGGTCTAGATGAGCCTGCTAAGATTAATCTCTCGAGAGTTGAGGAGCTAAAAGAGTAGCGCAGATTGAGGAATAGAAATACTAAAAGGCACTTACCGATCAAGGATCAGTTTGATCCTGAGAAATGTCAAGAGCTCGAAGCTCTTGAAAAGTTCTGGATCAGTCAGTTTGATTATGAATGGGAAAAGTAATTTGAGGCTACTGACAAATTTGAGGAAGAGCTTTGCTATAGGAGAAAAGAAGTCTATGATCTTATCTATCGTAAATATGAAGCAGACTTTCTTTTAAATATCGCACACTATTTTTTCTTGAATTATTTTCAGACAGGGACTAAATGGAATAAGAGAAAAGAGAAAAAATTTGGAATATGCGCGAGAAAGCCCGGCAGATATAATATAAGATTTATAAAGAGAAATGGATAGCTTTCGTTATGAAATGGCGTGAATAGTTCTCGATTAAGAACCATTTAAAATTGTAGAACATTTTTACAGATCCTGAGTTTTGCTTAGAAACACTTCAAAGGGCTACAGATGTAGAAATCATCAAAATAGATCTGAGAGCTCGATATTTTCGTAATCGCATCTATGGAGATCCTCCAAAAGAATTTTTGAAATGGCAGCAAGAATTATTTTCTCCTTTCTTAGAAGCAGCTACCAAGCGCTTGTAAGAGAAAAACAAGAATATATAAGCAAAATTATAAGCTAGAAATCATTTTTTGATAAAGAGGTTCTACAAGCAAAAGGTAGATGGAGGTGATTAGGAGGAGTAGCAGCCCTTGAATAGTGTGAAAGAGTTCCAATCTTAAATGAGTGCTTAGTACCACTAAAATTTGAGCATTAAGAGGGAAGCTGAGAGGAAACACTAAGAGCAAAGCAAAATGCAAGACTAAGGCTAGAACAGTTATAAGAGTCCATCTTTTAAATTATATTGCTAATTAAATTAAGTAAGTAATCTAAGCGAAGAAGAAACCAACAACTTGCAGATTTAGAGATGATAGATGAGTGTTAAGCCCCTAATAATTCGCGAACTGATGAAAATGCTAATGAGTCTGTGGCTAATCAGTCTCTTAATCAACCTGCAAAGTTTAAATCCAATTGGTGGTACAGAAAAATTGATGCCAAAG
>JAJKFJ010020957.1:0-21207 GCA_027382625.1 Tetmemena sp. SeJ-2015
AAAAAATTTTTTTTTAAATGAATAAAATTGGTTAAATTTAGCGTTTTATCTTAATCTTAGAGTTTAGATAAGTTTTAATGAATTTTTTATATGATTAAATTGATCATCAAATTCAGCCAAAAATCCTCCCTCTATTTTATAGTATTTGTAAATAGGCCATATTATTAATTTTAATAACTTGCATAAACTGTAATTGAAGAATCCCCTGAGAAAGCTGAGCCATCTTCATTCTTTTAAAAATAAAATAGACTTGCACTGATAGGTGATAAAGTTTCTAAAAATATATTAATTGAGGAAAGTAGCTTTTAATTTATTTTATCTGAAGGGCAATACTTATGCTCGTAAAGTGTTTTGAAATAGTCCTCATAAACTATTTCTTTTGAAGGACTGCCTAATAGATGGTTATTAAAATTAAATAGACATTTCTTTATTTTAATATAGACATTAATTAAATAATAATCTACAAGGAACCATAGAGGGTATTAAGCAAAATCTTATTCTTAAGACAGTCAGGCAAGAGAGTGACCGTAAAACTATCATAGGGAGCAGTTATATTATTATTCCAGAAAGTGTAGTACCCAATAATAGTCAATTGTTTTGTCTCTAGCTCTTTACTGAACTTAAAATAAGCTAATTAAAACTTATTCATATCTATTAGAAGATACCCTTCAATTACTTTTGAAACAATAAAGGGTGAATTCTGAGTGTATGTTTAATTATTCTCGTAGGTTTAATAAAGTTAAAATATAACTGCAGGTGTATTCGTATTTATTAATTTTAATGAGTTTTTATTTATTAAAGGAATAAAAAATAAAAATGAAAGAATTGGCTGGAATATTTTTGAAACTTAAAATTATTTTATTATATACAGCAATTCATTTATTTCAATTTTAGTTTAGTTAATTAGAATTTATTAAGCATTAAAATAAAAGTATACATATTCAAATTTTATTTTTTTTGTATTTGAGAGGGGTACATTCTATATCAACATTAAAACATGAATATTTTAGTATTTTATTTTTATTCCATTTTTTATTTAAATTTATAAAAAGAGAGTAAAAAGTTTCCGAGGATTAATTAAGTTTATATTTGGGAAATGGAACTTCAGCGACTCCAGATGAAGAAACGCTTTAAAATTAAAAAATAAATTCTTATTGGAAATTGGAGATCTGAAATTAAATCTTTGTTGATTGATAATTGTGCCTATGCGCAAGGATGAATGAAATTGATATTCAAAAATGACTCAGAAGCTGGTTTCATTGAACTAAATCTTATTATAACTTTAGTCAAGCCTGCAAATGTCAAGTCATTAACTTGTACACTCAAAAGCTTTGAATCTCCGTCGTAGGTAATTTAGTCTCCTTTAAAATTAAATCAAATTTAAATTTATAAGCAGTACTTGATTAGTTAAGAAATAATTAGTACTCCATTTTTCCACAGTAATTTGGATTGTAAGTAATTTCAAGAGGGATTTGTTGAATTTTTGTAGTCTACCCTATAATATGCGTGAAACTTTATGGCAATGAGTAATCAGGATTAATTAGCGTACTTGCTTTTTGGCATAATTAAGAGTCTGTGAAGTATATTTAAAGCGTTTACTAAACTAAAAACTGTGAGGAGTCGTAACCCGGAGCAGTAATTTTAACTATCATTGTGTAGTGGCCTTTGCTTATTTGAAGCTTATTTTAGATTATTAAGTAGTTATCAGAATTCACATTAAAAATGAGTTCTGATCCTTATTATAAGTAAGATATGCCATTTTCATCTATATATAAACTTTGTAAAATTATTAAATTTTAAATCAATCAAGCTTCTCTCCCATTTTAGCTTGCAAGAGGAATCTAAGAATATTATATCTAATGTTTTAATAGCAACTCCATCATTTAAAGTTTCAAGAGGAATAATAAAAGAAGTAACGGTATTCTTAAAATAAGTTTACTCTAGGCTTGTGCTTAATAAATTATTTATTTGCAAGAATCTTGAACTATGATTTAGAACTGATAAGCAGCGTTTTGGAGGCTACTTTTACAATTCTTTATTTAAATTAACTTTCAACTATCGCTTTGATTGTGACTAGATATGTTCCAATGTACGACTAATCAAAGGCGGCCTAAAATTTTAAAGCTTGATTTGCCAAGCTAAAATCAGCAGTAGCAATTTCTAGTAGCTTTGGGTTATCAGATGTAAGAGAATAATAAAATTTAAAGCTTTCTTTATAAAATAGGAATTCAGAATAGTTTTTTAAAAAATACAAGAATACATTAAAATGATATATTTCGAAGGTCATACAATTTTACTTCCCCTAATTAAGACCTTAACTTTAGTAACAATAGTTTTTTATCAAAACAAATGTAAGAATTATTTTAATTTAAATTATTTCTAAATTAGAAGATCTGATTTGACTTTTTTAATAAATGAATAATCCTTTTTAAATGATGTGCTTTGAAGATTTTTATATTTTAATATGGGAGTTAAAGAATTAAAAAAATTAAAGCCCTTCAAAAATAAAAAATATAAAGAGGATAATTAAATGAGTATTCTTTGTTTAAATTTGAGATAAATTACATCGTTTCGAGTGGTACTTTTAAATAATAAATCTATATTAATTTAAAAGAAATAAATGCTACCTCACATGCAAATTTGATGTATTTTTCCTATTTTTAAATTTAATCATTTTAAAGTTTGATATATATTAAAAATAGTCATATGTAATACTGTAAGGGGAGATTTGTGCTTTTAAGAAACTACATTTCCTTTGGTTATTGGGAAAAATGAATTTTATATTTAATAGTCAGCATATGTCTAAGGAACTCTATTCGCCATGAGCACGATGCTTGATGGCGTAAGATATGTTATATTTATGTCATAAAACAAACATTATCATAATTTTAATGATGAAAATTCATCTCAATTATCATACAGGGGAGAAACATTTTAAATGATACACTCTACTTTTATATTTAGATAAGTATTTAATAATAAATATAAACATATTGTTATTTTAATATATAATGTTCTTGCAGGACTTACAAATGATTAACAATTTTTGGGGAAGGTTCTTCCAGATTAAGAAAGCCATCTTTTTCTTTCTCTTGTAAAAGTCTAAATTCAAAATTACTTAAATAGTAATTTTTAAATGATTTCAAATATATTTTCATTATGTTTTAAGATGTAACATTAAATCATTTATATTTTTAAATATAACAATATTCATTATATAGCTGAGAGTTTAAAGGTTAATATAGTTACCTTATTTATTAAATTAAAATGGATTGAAGGGTAACCAATTTATAATAATTAATAAATTAACTCTAAGCAATATAAATTTAATAGGCTTAATTTACTTTTACTTGTTTCTTAATTTAAAAATCATTAAATAAAATAAATATTACTTTGAATTATTAAAACTCATTAAATAAAAAGGATTTTAATTTAAAAATTAAAATGATATTTAAAATTTTATTATATGAAAATAGTTAATATAATATATGTAAAAGTCGGAGTATTATGGACTAGGTACTTTTCAGAAACATAACTACAAGTTTTGGGGCTAGACATTCAAGATTTAATTTTTAAGAAGGCACATTTTTTCCTCAAATTAAAAATTATTGTTTTTATTTTAAATTATGGCACGACATTCAATTAATTTAAAAATAATTGATTTCTTTTTAATTATAGGTTTTAACTTTAATGAGAATTTTTTTAAATATAAATATGACAATAAAACCTGAAATACCATTAACTCATATTTTTTTAATTATTTTTAATGATTAAATGGCAAAAAAATATAGAACATAAAAAGAATAACGATTAGATTTTATATTTTAGAATATTATTAAAAATATTAAATATTTAAAATAATTAAAAATTATATAAATTAAATTGTACTTGGAGTTTAGAAATAAGAAGATCCTTCAGTTGTTGGGATTTTATAATATAATAATAAGACTATAGTAAATAACATTTCTATTTATGAATATAACATTTAATTATAAAATTTTAAATAATTGATTTACTTGATATCTTATACAGGTGATCTCACATATTCTGAATTAAATTTAATAAATTCAACTTTAACTTTACATATTTAGGTTTTCATAAATTATTTCCTTTTAATTCTATTTCGTTTCTTTATAGTTTATAGCTTATTTAAAGAACATTATTTTTCTTATAATAAAAAAAATATTTTCTTATTCTACAGTCATCAGGTTTGCCGGATAAAACTTACAATAAAATGCTGACAAAATATAAAATTAAGATTTAACTTAGGCCATAAAAAAATATTTAATATTTTACATTTAAGAATATAATAAATTAGCAATCATATTTGGTTGAATCTAACATACAAAATATTATTTTATTTTTCCCGTTAATGCCAAGATTAGATTAGAACTATTTTGGCTTTCATATCTTTTAAATTATATGGTTTAAAGTATCAGATAGTTTGCAAAATAAATTTTTACTAAAGTTATTATTTTCAATATCTTTAAAGCTAGTATTTTTATTGGTTTTATATTGTTTTAAAATTAAAATTTATAGTTTATTATAATGATATGATCTAAATGATATTTTATCTCTCTTTATTATTCTAAAATTCAAGGATTAAGTCAATAAGTAAATGAAATACTTTTAGCTTTAATTGACTTTGTGTCTGCTTTAATTAATAATTACATTTTAAATTATTGATGGATGATAGAGGCCAGTACAAGAAGGCAATCAAAATCATGATCACTAATGCATATGCAGAAAGCTTTATTATGATACTCAACATTGTCATACTACAGTTGCCAAGATAAAGAAACTGAAGCAAGACAGATAAAGTCAACTCTTACGAGCTAAGCATACTTTTCACAACCTGCTCATTCTCAAAAGTGATAGTTTCTAAAACTAAGCAATTAGTAATAAAACAAGCATTTTGGAGCACGCTCTCTCCCTAAATTAGGCTACTTTTTGTCTTAAATGCACTAAAACCCTAGCTCAAATATTAAAACTTTCACGAAGAGGATAACTTAAAATCTCTATTAGCACAATTGAAATAGGAGAGTGGCAAAAGATCATATATTGAAGAACTCTCACATGTATTCTAACAGGCACATACTCTAATTTAAAATAAGGCATAACTCATAATAAAAATATCAGCAATTAAATTAGAGAGTCCACCAATCTGTCTTTGTATTATTTTTCTATTTCACACTGATTAAATTAATAATATTAATCGTTTTTTGTAATAATTAAATTATATATGCTTATTTGAAAATCGGGAATGATTTGAGTATATTTGCTGCATTTATCTACGACACTGATAAATTATAATTGATATACAATTCTTAATTTAGTGTAATTTTATAATATTAAATACTCGGAATTAATATTGCAAGTTTATGTCAAATTCTGTTTTAAAATGGCGAATTTCTTTATATATATTTAAATTTAACTTCTAGATCTGTTCTCTTGCTTTTGTTCTTATTCTTTATTTACTTTTGTTGAGTTGCTAGTATTCTCTTAGTCATCGCCTCTGTAACTATTGATCCTCGCTGTAGATTCCTTCTCTCTTGAGATTTCCAACGTTCACCATCTTAAAGTAAAGCCTCCTCCAGTTTGAACTTGGGACAATAAAGCTTAACTAATTCCGGGACTACAATATTAAGTAAAAATTTAGTAATATAAAATTACAGAAATAATTTTGCTTCTTTGCTTTCAATATATATATATATATATATTTATTTTATTAAAGTTCTCAAATAAATTTAAGAATTTATTTTAAAAATAAATTATTGACACCTCTCCTTCTTAATTTGAAATAATTAAGCTCAAAACCAAAGATCCGAACCATTTAGAATGCTCAAATTTTATATTTTATTAGAACTTAAATATTTTGCTCAAATAGAAATTTATTCAATGATCTTGAGCATATTATAGCGCAGAAATCAATAAAAAAAGAGAATTAAATTAATAAATAAATTATAAATTATAAATCCTTGGCAATTGAAATGTGAGATATTGGGTTGAATTTATGTTCATTCGATTAAGCATTAAATTCTAAGAAACTCTCAATTGTGTAACTTCTCCGTAGAGGGAATGTGGACAGAATTATCTAGGTCATAAATTTATGAACTCAATTAATTTCTTAGTTCGGAGTTTATGACATCAAATTCTCTTTATATTTACCTCCTATCATAATGGTAGTAGAGCGAACTCATCAAATATGTCATTGAACAAGTCCTATATTGGGGTACCTACTTTACAATTTAACGGTTAACATTTTACAATTCTTCATTTATTATTTTAACTTAATTCAGATTTTAATTTAAATTTTAACTATATTTATCAATCCTAAAAAAATAAATTGAATCTTTTTTAAAAGAACTTCTTTGTGAATGTAAGTAATTTTTGTGTAATACTAAATTTTAGTTTGCATAAACATTTAATAATCATAAATTAGTTGTAAAGGTAAGAGTAGGACAAAAATTCTAAGGAGACCAAAATTTGTTCAGCATTTTGCTTAAGTGTTAAATTTTGAAAGCTTTGTTGTGTTAATGAAAAAATAAACAATTTTTAGTATCAACCTTTGATGCTTTGTGTTTATATAATTAAATAATAAAACATTATTACAGATGAAAGGATATCCATGATAAGGCCCTATTAATTATATTTTTTGGGAAGATTGAACCCTCACTCCAGCCTCCCACCATGGTGACAGGGGTGTCTTCACATATAGGTTTAAATTATTGTAATAATTGCATGAAATTAGTATTAATTTTTTTCTTGAGTATCATAGTTCTGACTCAAACGAGAAAGGCACTGCATATATGATAGGGATGAGGGACTCATCCGGATAAAACTATTTATTTTAAACTACATATCAGTATTTGATTATTAAGCAGCTCTTGATAAAAGCTTCGGTAAGAATACTTATCTTAATAAATACAGCTTTACCAACCCAATACTCTAATTGTTTATTAATTATATGTAAAATAATATTATATCAAAGTATTTATTTAATATAGTAGGAATTTTAATTAAAATCTATGATTGGTTAAAATAATAAATGGAGAATTGCAACTTCGGGTCAGTTGAAATCTCAGATTTACCCCCTGATCTGCAGCTTGTTCGATAGCTTATTGAAAATTAATACGAGTTTCTTCTTTGATCATCTTCGTAGCACCTATCAGCAGTGAGATTTGACTTACGCACTCTTCTTCGTCTTCATTGGAACTTTTTCGTTTATAACTCTATTCTGAACAATCCAACACGAAGGTTGCAAGGATGAAAGTTCTTAGAATATGATGCTGAATAGAATGGTGTATTAATTATTTAAATTGGGTCACTTCAACTGCCACTGATTTATTACATTTTAATTTAATATCTAATTTAATTCTATTTTTTATTAAATTCTCAGTTATATTAGAATTAATCTAAAAGTCGATAAATTATAGCATTCTATGCAACTAATTCTATTGCAATTTTTAATGGAATATTCACAGTTATAAGCGGTGTATAGGGAAAGATGGACATATTTAACAGCAAATTTTCTAAATTTGAGTAGACTTTATTTAATTATAATATATATATTACTAATCGAAGGGCGTATCAATTAAAGTTATTAAAAAATTATAGAGTAATTTCAAATTTAGAATAAATAAAGATAGTGATTTTAATTTTTTTTTTGTCGAATATTTTCTATTTCAGTTAAGTTGAGATGTTTCTGTTAGGTTTTCTAATTATTTTTATTGAAATTATACAATACATCTTTAATTATTAAAGCAACATATTTTTATTAATTGTTAAAACAAAATTAAGATTACATTCAGAAGAACTTTCATTTTTTTAAAGTTATGCTGGGAAAATATATTATAAGTAATGAATTTCCACATTGGAATATAATTTTGATTGCGCGATGGAGAAGATTGAAGTGACTTATAAAGATTCCTTAACAGCCAACAAGTAATTTTATTATCTGATATAATCATGCTTTAGATTTAAGATTTTTTGCAATTTCAAAGACCAATACAATATTGTCATCTTGTCTATGAATTATGCTAATTCTTCAAAATTTAATTAATTATAGCAAACTGATTATTTTCAATGTTATATAAATAAATTTAGATTAAATTTTTTAAAAATAAAAAAGATGAACAAAAATTCCTATTTGCTATTGAGAATAAATTTCCATTAAGAAATAGAGAGAGAGTACGATTTATGCTTTCTTTAAAAATAAAATAGACGCTAAAAATTTTTAATATCACGATTAAAATTATTTAAAATTTTGTTTTCCTTTTAAAATAATCAAAAATAAGTTTAAAAGTTACCTCACTAAGAATAGATGAGTATTTAATTATAGAGAATGCTAAAATATATATTAGATAACTCTAAGATGTTTATGGACAAAGCTATGTACTATTTCATTTCATTTAACTTTTTAAGATCAATTCTGCTCAATTCCTTTTATTCAATAAGATGCAAATATTTTATAAATTAAAAATTTAAAATAGTAAATAAGACAGAAATATGTCATTAGTATTTTAATTAATTAACTATGAATTAAGGAACCCCCAATCGGGCATATAATAACTTAATTGATTTAAAGTTAATTCACAGGCGTAACTTCATGATCAGTTGTGCCACATCACGTGAAAGCCCAGACGTTCATTAGTATTTTATTATTTATTAAGAGAGCCTTGCTATCACTATCATTATAAGAAGCATTAATATCGGAATGAATCTAAATTAGCCCAAATATTTGTAAAAATAATTAAAAAACCATATTTTAACAATAATTTTGTTCAAGTCGAGAAAATTCCATAGGTGAGAGTGTGACATTTTGGTCGTAGTTTCTTTGGCTCAAAAGCGCTTCTATATGTATCTTGTTCGATAGCTTATAAAATAATATGATGATTATATCATACTCAATAGATTTCATTCATAATGCACTAAAGCATATATTTTTTATTCTTTCTTCCTCTCCTGTAATTTTTAACCATGCATTCTTTTATTTTAAAGTCTC
Organism: Tetmemena sp. SeJ-2015; assembly: GCA_027382625.1. Classification (NCBI taxonomy): domain Eukaryota; phylum Ciliophora; class Spirotrichea; order Sporadotrichida; family Oxytrichidae; genus Tetmemena; species Tetmemena sp. SeJ-2015. Next base: position 9,005 of record JAJKFJ010020957.1, read on the forward strand.
TGAAGTTTTTAAATTATTAATTAAAATAATAAAATATAATTTTCAAGGGCCCAAAATTCATGAATTATTTTTTATTCCTTTCAATACGTTTAAAAAAGTTTTGAATATTATTATTTATAAATTATATTTAATGTTATATTTTTTATAAATCAAAATGATTTAAAATTTGAAAAAATCATCAAACTTAATATTTTATTGGAGTAAAATAGTTTGATCTCTTAAATTAAATATATAACTTCTTTAATTTTATAAATTAATATTTTATAAAAAAAATATTTAAATTTTAAAAATTTAAAAAAAAATTAAAAAATATTTTATTTAAATTCAATTTCTTACGTCTTGGTGCAAAAATAAAAATTAGAATAACAACTAAGTTGCATTTACAAAAAAATAAAGAACGAATTATTTTAATTTTAACAATTAAGAATAGTTTGCTATTTTTAATTTATTTGTGGTGAATGAAAAAGACGACAGCTTAATATATGGCTATGAAAATGGCGGTGATCTCATACATAAAGCAGTAAAAATGAGTTGTGCTAGCTATATGGCTTAGATCAAACCCTACTCTGGAACTTTCTATAATTATTCAATATTGTTTTCTAAGCAGTAGTGCTGTTAAACTGCGAACTATAAATTTTTTATCTCGAGTAAGGCAAAGGCATAGGAATAGTTAATTCAAATCCTTCAGCAGTTCTCTATGGATTGCAAACAGATTTAAAAATTAAAATCGATTTCTAGAGACAGCAACTGATTTCATTGGATCAAAATTAAATTTTAAAGCATCACTTTGGAAATTACAAATACAGTAAAATAAAGAGATATTTTTAAAATGAAATTTAGATTATGCTAATTAAATTTTCTTAGGATATTTACTTTGAATAGACGTAAGATGGCTAATATTATATCAATGACAAATATTTATTTGTATGAAGCACCTCCTTTCTTTCCAACTGATCTTATTATTTAAATATCCTGACAATGTAGAATCCTAATCTGTAACTTCATCTCTGATGCCAGCACTATAGACATCTCTAATACCTCAAGTTAGATAATTTCCAATTGGCGATATATCTTTGCCTGCAGATCTCACTATTTTTATTTAATCTAATTATTAAACAATAAAATTTTATAAATAATCTCAAAAGCAAAGTGATTTATACTTTAGTAAGTCCTGTAATCTCAATCGCACTAAATGGAATAACAATACCTGGCTGCAGCGACCTTAAAGCTTCATTTGAGTTAGCTGCTGTAGATCCAAGCATGAAGGTTCCTTCATTTTTGAAAATAGTAATGGACAAATCCGGAGTGATGAATTTTCAAGCTGGAGAATATATTTTTGATTATTTGAGGTACTGATGCTGTTAAAGGTGATTACTCTGTCCTTTTGAAAGTCACTTTAAATGATGGCTCTTAGTATGTTTATACTATTACGGTGCAGGTTAAAGATGCAGGTGGAGGGACTGGAGGAGGTGGAACCAGTGGTGGAGGGAGTTGTTCAGGAGGAACTTTTAACTCAATAGTTTAGGAATAAATAGTAGTTAAACGTTCATAGATAGAATAGACAATAGCACTCTAGAGGCTTCTTTACACTTTAACTTATTGCAAAGTCACTTATTCTCTTATCAAAATGGGGAAAAAATAATAGACATAAGAGGATAAAAGATAGACTTATTCATAAATTATAATTCACATGTTAATCGAAATATTTTTTAGTGTGGCTATAATAACTTACTATTGTCAAGCAAAGTAATTATTCTAATTAATTTGCTCCTTCATGACATCCTCAAAAATATTTAAACTCAAATTTGGCCAATGAAGAAGTCATTAGGAATTTATCACAATTTTAAACAGTTGAGATTTTAGGAGTCTAAGACTCCTTTAGTTTAGATTATTATTGTTCATGAATCTAAGTTCTGTTTTTCTATGATTTAAATCTTCGCTTTCTTATTTAGTTCTGATTGGTCTAATAAAAAGTAGGAATATATTTATGGGCTAAGTTTTTCTTTTTTTCTTTTACTTTGAGGTTTTTTCAGAGTCAACTTTTTCTTCAAAGTTGTAATTTAAATTTTACCTCTCCATGACTACTGCACAAGTAGATACATTATCTTCCTAATTTGATTATCCTTTTTGCTGATAATACTGATCTCTTAGATCTAATAATTTAAAAATAATTACAATCATTCTATATAAAGGATATATTTAAAGGAACTATTTTTTGTTATAGTTGGCAATTATAGTTAGGAATTAACTTAAGGCGATGTTTTAAGAAAACAATAAAATAGTTTATTAATTTATGACACTTAATAGCGAAATTTGTCCTCTTGAAAGAGACTTAAAAGTGAATAAAAATTATTCTGACTAAATAATTTCTCTCAGTAAGATATGATGCGCAACCTAGTCATCATCATTTTTATATCGTTAATTTAAACCATGTCACGAAAATCCTCATAATGTCTTTTCCAAAAATATTTAAGCAGACAAATTTAAAAATGCTATAACTACTACAACCCAAACATATAATTATTTCTAATAAAACATATAATCGATTTTAATATTATTTCAATCAACTATTTATCTAAACAAACTTATTTAATTGATTATTTTATTTGATTTTTAATCCTTTATCATTTTTTAAATTTATTCTATATTTACTAGAATTAAAAAATCTTTTGAATTAAAAATATTTTTTGTTTTTAGGTCGAATTAAAATAGCATTTCTCGATTATTTTATTCACTAAATTGTTATTATAGGAGTCGTTTACCAAAGTTTCCTTAAACTATTTCATTCTTAATTTTAAATATAAAGGGAATGTTTAGATCTTTCCTCTGACTACTAACTGGCTTGAAGCTCGATGAAGATAATAAAGCAATAAATTATAGCTAAAGATATATGCCATCCTATAAATGCTTTATAAATTGGTAACTCGTCCTAAAAATATGATAGATGATTGAGTTTATTCATGTTTATGACATAGTTCTGAGAGAAAAATCGTAGGTTCTAAGTCGTAATTCATTTTTCATAGATTGCTAGTAGTATCGAGAGAGAAAAAAAAACTGAAAAAGGAGTAGGCTTAATACAAAGCTTTCGTACTGACTAACTTATCTTATGCCTAGTAAGAAGAACTCTAGTACAGTTTAATATCCTTTCAATTTCAGTAAGGATGCTGGTCTTTTAGTCAATAGGTTGAATTGTTAGTTTTACAATAATGGATTTCTTTATATGAGGGATTTTTTAATCCTCAATAATTATAAATTAGTTATTTATTCTTATCATTTTCAGGTGAATCTGACACTTATAGAAAATTATTATCAAGTATTTCATCAACCTCATTTGAATCGTCAAAAGCTGGAGATTTTTAAATCTTTTATGTTTTTCTTTAATTTACCCTGTTTTTCGAGTGGGCAACAATTTTCTTGGGTTAAACAAGAGGATTGAATATGAAACCTTCACTTTAAAATATATCTATAGCAAAACTATAATTAAAGTACTTGCATATATTTGGGTCGGAGAGTCTGCAAAATTAGCAAGTTTATTGTCTTATTGAGTAATTTCCTCTTAAGATACTTTCTATTTATCAGGATTAGCAATTCCTAATCTCTAAAATATAAAAGTGAAATAATTTAATCTCTTCGAGAATGCCGAGCTCAGTGATTTAATTCGAACTTTGATGTTTTTAAATTACTATTTGAATTTAACTAGCACATCTTTCAATATAAAACTCATATTAGACACAACATTTGTCAAAGTTAGCCCAATCAAAAACCAACCTGCATTGTAAGAAATATCATTAATTTATATGAGTATAAATATCTGGATCAGATTAGAAATTAGAGAAGATTATCAATAAATAGCAAGATATAAATATGCAGAACTCATTCAAAATTTCAAGATAGTTCCTCCTTTTTTCTTCAAAAGGCTTATTTATAATTGGCTATACGAGGATCAAATAAATCAGGATGAGAATGCTTTGTAGGATCATAGCTTGCAGTTAGAAAATATTTAATTATAAACTGGTGAATCAGCCATGAATATCGCCATAATTGCAAACCATAATCTCCTCAAAATGTAAATAAACTAGAAAAATTTATTTTATCTGAAAAAGAAGCTTAAGAAATTAGATCCTCCCCCAATTTTTAGCCCTTCATAGAGAGATCCTATCTGCTTACTGGTGTTTTAATTATTAAGGTTCAATTTTCCTGATATCAGAAAAGTTATAAAAAGCAATGGAAGTGTCAAAGAGCTAATGAAGATAAAGTAAGCTAGCGCAAGCGAAAAGTATTCTGTGGCGTTTCTCTTTTACGAATTATATTTTTATCATCAATATTTAGCAGAGTATCTATTGACAATTCAAAATAACTTTCAAGATAAAAAGTCATTATTGGGTTGAAGAATAGAATCTTAGATATAAGGAAATAATTAATACTAAAATCTCAATTGCTTTGTTCATATATTCTTAAATTAATATCGATTCGTAATCTCAAAACTTCTGAGAATTTCATAAATTCACTCAGTATTGATTTCCCCTTATGGAGTTAAATAAATTAAATTCCTGATAATTTATATTTATTGGAAGAAGACTTTGATGCTCTATAAATTAAAATTTTTTTTTATTTTCTTCCTTAAATTTATTATATGCATATGTGCTATACTTATTTTCTAATTACTTATGAGAGAGTATTAACTTGGCATCCTATACACCTTAATCCCAAAAATTAATTGGGAGGCAGGTGTCAAAAATAAGCAGTTTTTCAATATAAGGTTTCAAACTAATAGAAATTAAATTTATAAGCTTTTTTAATTTTTTAATGGTTCCTAGAATTAAAAATATGCATTTAGCATGATAGGGTTACATCTTTTAATATTTATTAATATCAAAATAACTTAGATAATTTGACGAGTACCTCATGTATACTACTCTCGAAATTAAGAAGCTATAAGATCTTACAACACAATAGGCTTTGAAAGATATTTCAAAGTAATAGTTGACAAGGATAATATCAACAAAAGCAAAAAGTAAATGAAAATACATTTTTTATTACTACCAAGATTCTAAATTAGGTTATTACTTGTGTAACTTAGAAATATAGGATATTCTTCTAATAAGTCGTTAATTTTAAAAGATATCCATTAACTGAAAATTATCTGTGGTTTCTGTATCTTCGAATTACAAGAATTAGTAAAAAGTAAAGTCCTCTACCATTGATCTATTAAAATAAAAAATTTATTTAATCAAGTTTAAGATAATGAGAAACAGATAATATTAGTTGCTGAACTTTATCAAAATTCTTTTGGAATATTTAAGATACAAAACTTTAAGAAATACATGAATGAAAATATTTTAGGATAATTAGTTATATTGATGAAGGAATTATATCAAATTGTGAAATATCAATTAAAGCTGAATAGAAGTAGATAGTATTTGCTGGAAAGTTCTGAGTCAAAAGCGGTAAATGAACTAATACTTGTACTACATTTATCATTCCCCAAAGATATTGCAAAGATGCAGACAAGAAAATATTTGACATCATTGATCCATAAACTACCGTATTAAGGGTTGTCATCATTCCACTCTAAATGCTTTTCATTGTATTAGATATACCTAATAAAGTTAATTCTTAACTAAAATACCATCGTTTCTCAATTAAGAAGGAATAGTTCTATAAATTCTATACATCTTCTTAAGATTCTTCTTTCTTTCCAAGTTTGTTATTATTCCTTCCTTGATGAAAGTTACTGAAAGCAGATCCGTTACCTTAAAATTTTTATAAAAAGCATACCTTACATTTCTTGACACCTGGTCAGGATTCTAGAATTAAATTTCCAAGGTTATTAGTCTCTAAGATATGCTCGTAACTTCCCAGTCAAATTTTAAAGATTAAGATTTAAGCGTTAAAGAATTTAGTATTTCAATCTTTAGCACTTAATCGTTAAAGTTGTCTTTACTTTAAATATTATTTATGTCTGAGTCAATATAACTAACAATAGCTTCACTAAAAAGTATTTGAACTTATCCTTGGACAGATATGCTCTTGATTTTCGCAGTTAAATAATCGGAATCTATGGAAGTGTCATTTTACTCTGGCTCTGTTGGAGTATTACCGTTACCGTTGTCAATAGGGATATTAGTTATTCCTATTACAGTTATTAATTAGAAGTATTTCGATTATCTAGGATTAGGATTTAATTAAATTATAATTATCATCAGTCAGAACTATTTTCATTTTCCAAGTTAGAGAAGGAAAATTTTTTATTTTAATTTACTGGTGGCGAAAAAGTTAAGACTGGAAATGTACCTTCTATAAAATCTTAACCTATTCCGTAGTCAATTTAAAACAGTGAGACTGAATCACCATCTTCATCCATAGTAGAAGGAAAGTTAAGCTCTACTTAATATTTTTATAAATCACCTGCCTTAACGATTACTGGTTCTAGAGGAGAGACAAAAATAGGAGCACCAAGATTTTAGCATTTGAAATAAACTCTTACAGGAAGCGAATCTGAAGTAACTGCAGTATTTTAAGTTCCTCCTGCTTTGAAATTATAAAATAATATAATTGTTATATTATAGCTTTTATATAGAGTTCTTGTACTCCAGCTAGACAATTTATTTTTTAAAATCTTGCTTGGTATTCGATTGTATTTTCAAAGCTAATCCATTCTTGGTATTTACGATTTCAAATCTTTGAAGTAGGCATTATTCGCATTATAACTAATAATCTAACTTGAAGGATAGTGTGCACTTATTTTAATCCTGAAAACTAGAGAAATATACTAGCATATCTCCTGAATTTATGTTATAAACTATTTCTTAACTAAACGTCTAGAGATCTCCATTGGTAGGAACTAGATTAATGCTTTCGCAAGATGAAACTACCGAAACTTAAAATTACTTATAGTCAACTACCTGAGTTTAAGCAGTAACTATGACAAAAATTCCAATTGTCTCCCCTATGTTACTATTCTAGGTATTAAATGAAATCTTATAGCCTTGAATCTAAAAATTGTCCAACTTTTCACAATCAATGAGTGCGTTGTTTATTGAGCAGGCTGTTTAATAAATTATAGGCTCACAAGCTCCAAAAACTCTCTCTAAATCATAGTAAATAATTTCACAAATTATTATAATTAAAGTTTTAAATTGCAGGAGCTTTGCATTATAAACTCAATTATAAATCAAGATCGCTAATATAGGAGGTAATATAATCACATGGGAGCGAAACTATTAGATAAATAGTTTGATTCGTGTTGTTAAATTCATTTATCCCTATCCATTGATCACCATTTAGCACGTAGGTGTACTTCCCAACATCTCAAAATAAATTTATTAAAAATCATTATAGGTGAGAACTTTTGAATTATACAGAAGTAAGGAGGTAGGATCTAAAAGAAGAAAATTGTTATCCCTCTAAATTAATTTTAATTGCTAATATTTTTTAATAAAAATATTGATAAGATCTCGTTTTTAGAGATTTAAAAATTCGAAGCAACAATAGTTTGAAATATATTCAATTCTTAATTATTTATTTTAAGCTATATGATCTTAATTTATTTATTATGTTTGTAGGAAATATTATTTTATAAAATAATTTTCACGATTTATTAAATGATCTGGTATTTAGTGAAATAAGAAATAAAAAATATATAAAAATCAATAAAATAATTAGAAGCGCTATAATTTACCTTTCTTAGTTCAAAAATAAAAATGGGGATATAAATTCCAGGTGATGAAATCACTATTTAAGTTGTTTTAAGCTTCTAGAAAAGAGTAAGGATTCAAAGTAACTTAAATTGGCATGAAATGTCATCAAGAGTGGTGTGGAGCATGCAAGAGCTTTTCTTTGTTCGCAACCATAGCAGATAAAGTAATAAAATTAATTCGATAATAAGGATAGATGGACTTGTCTCAGAAAGACTGGTAGGTGTCAGGACAGAAAATATATCTTTAATTCTATTTGGGATCTTAAGTTTAAATTTTGCAAAGGTTTTAAATTTTAAAAAAGAAATACAAAAATCATAATCCAAGGTGCTGAGTTAAGATCAGCTTTATATAAGGACAGCAAAGAGTGTAAATGAATTATTAAAATCTTTAGCCTTATAAATGAAATGCTCCTCACTGAAGATTACGTGTATTTAATTTTTAAAAAGTATTACTGACTCAAATTATTACATATTATCTTTTATTTTTATTTTTGAGATAGCTTTACTTTTTTAAATAAATTAAAATTAATTATTTTTATTCTTTTATACACTTATAAATAAGCGCATTTGATATTTGAGTACTGCCAATCTATAGAATATTAAATTACTTCTGTATCGGTAAAGAATTTTATGAATCTTTCATTTTCGAATTAAATAAGGTTATTGGCGCATTCAGTATCAATATTAACCTAAATTGTTAATTAGGTTTAATAAGCTGATTATAAAACATAAAGATTATTCTGCCAAAATATCCAAAATATATCTTTAGGGCACTAAATACTCATCTGATACTGCAGCCTGTAAAACAGTTGTTCCTGACTGCAAATTAAAATTACTTGGAGTTTAACTAGAGCCATTGACAAACATCTAAATAATTTATAAAGATCAATTCGAAGGTGACTGAACAGATCTTAGTTTATAGGTAATCCATTAAGTCGATTGCATTTGTGAGAATAGGATAATCTTCTGCCAAAAGATCTAATTAATAATCATAAGGTTAGTCAATTGCTCCTACTACTTTAATTAAGGGATACTAGTTGCAATCAGCCTGAATTGTGAGGGCAATAATAACGTAATCAAAAATAAATCAGAGGATTGGTCTCCCAGAGTGGCCAAAATTAATATCAAATTCAGTACAAAATATTTACTTCGATAATATTTAAAAAGAGGGATGTTTTATTTTTAAATAACTTAGAATTGCAATATTATATTTAAAGAACATAGAGTGGCTGTTAATATATTTTTGTTACTTAGATCATAAATTAAATAAATCTAGTATGAAGGTAAAACATCATAATCTGTATAATCCGCCATTATGTAAAGCAAGCCTCCAACTAATTAGGCAGGCTTGTAGGGTAGAGGCTAACTAGGATTTTCAACTAAAAAGCCATTGTAAATAATAAAAAATCTTGTATTCAAATTTATAAAAAAAAACTCAAAATGAAACTACTTTTTACTGGTAAATTTTTCATATTTTTAAATTGAGAAATAATTTTAAATTGTAAGAGATAAACTTAAAGTAAATTAAAAAATTTCAATTTATATTTTTAAATCAAATCCATTCAATATAAGCACTGTGTTTATAATAAAGAAAAATTAAAAAATCTTAGATATATCGAAAGGACTTTCTAAGCACAAAACTATACTATCATTTCACTAAATACGCCATAAAAATTTTTTCATCTAAATTTGGGGAAAGCACAAAATTCTTATTAATTAAAATTAAAATTTTAAATTTACAGTTTGAAAATTAATATTAAAATTTTATGCCTTCAATTTTACCTCTTTAATTTATTATTTGATAATTTTAGGTTTTTAAATAGTTTAGCTTGAGGGCATAGGTCTTGATCGTAAGTTGTTGAAAAGTAGGAAGCAATATTTATTGAAGATGTCCCTGACTGCAAAATCCAATTATTTCAAATAGCAAAAATACATAATTAAATTAATTAAAATTATGTTTTAACAATATAAGGTATCGTTACTGATCCACTCTTCACAAATATCTTATTTGTTGTGCAATCTGGAACTAGAAATAATTTAAGGGAGCTCATTACAGTGATATTCTTTCCCCAAAAGGTATAATACGAATAGATTAACAGCTCATTTTTATCCCCAAGACTCTACTATTTATAATCATAGATTTAATTTATATTTAATTTTTAGACATTTAATAGATTAGTAAATTTAGAATATAAAAAGTTTTCTTTAAAATTAGGCCTCATGGAATATTTTACATGACAGTTATAGAATTATATTCTAAGGGTTTCATACAAGATTAAATAAAGTTAAGTAGTAATTTATTATAATTTAAGTTTTAGGTTACCTGAATTTATATATGATGATGCCCCATGTAGAGTTTAAGAATTAAGAGCCATACTTGCAGATAAATTTAAAAACATAAGTATTATAATAGCCATCAGTGAAATGGTTTAAAATAGCGAATACTTTTAATCTTATTATCCGGATATCTTCATTTTAATTAGTCACTTTTTACGCAAATTTTAAAATATAAGGTGAGCTTGAATTAAAGATTTGTCTCTGGATGAACCATTCCAGAATTAGAAGTCCTTAATTGATGAGTTAGTATATTTTATTAGCTTTAACTGCTAATATTCAATAAGCTTTTAAAAACGATATGTATTTTAATAAGACTATTTGAGAACATCAATCAATATTTTATTGTTGCCAGTTAAACTGAAGGGTGAAGTAATAGGATCAAGTGTTTAGTTATTTTAGTCTAGAAACTCATATTGCATATTAATCTTAATATATATAATTGATTTCTGATAAATTATTATATAATACTACAATTGTCCACAGTCAGATGTAGTGTTTAATTGCACAGTTGGATATTAAGCGTAAATTGGCCCCACCTTACTTAAATCAGCGCTTTATGAAATTCTCACAGGGTTTGGAGAAGTTACAACTGTCAGAGTAGCATAGTCGCAAGGATCTTTGAAATCTACTTGGATATGAAACCATTGTGTTTGGTAATCTTGGATTGTCGAAACTTCAAAATAAAGAGTGGTCAGTCCCAGATAATCCCGAGAAGTCGTATAGATCTAAAGATACATTTTGAATTTATTAAAATTAAATTTAATAAAGTTAATTCAATAAATATGCAGCTAAAATTAAAATATAAATTCAAATTAAGAGTGCACTAAAAATCATTATTAAAATACCCAAAACTGATTGTTTATAAGATTTAGTGAATTTTTTGAGACATTTAATTCAGATTAAGAGCCAAATATCATAACATTGTGCTCTTGTTCCTATCTAGTGACTTTAGTAATCTAAAAACGTTCAGTAGAGTCTCTTCATTAGATTGTTGTAGTCCTTCTCCACCATCTGATCCTTCAAGTCTTTCAAAGATCTGATCTGGTCCCCTTCTTGAATAGCTTAGGATATAGCTTCGACTAATGCCTTCGAATTTCTCTTCCTGTACACAATCTGCATGATCTGCTCCAAGTCAAGCATCTGCTCGATAGCAAGCTTCTGCATTCCTTGAATGATTTACATCTTAGTCAATTTTGAGATCGGCAGGTAAACAGATTGGAGCAAGCCTCTTGAGCGGCTGCTTATCCCTCTCATCTGCAAGTACTGGCTCTCGCTCTCCACATTGCACGCTATGAAGACCTTGGCGTCTTGCCGGAACTTTGTGTTGTATCCAAAGCTCTCATCAGAAGTGAGGATCAGGATCCATTGCTCCATTATTAGATCTCATCTAGAATGGACATAGTTATCCCTATTCTGATATTCTTTATGCCTTGCTTCCGAGCTGCCCCTTCAATCTTCTCAATCTCGCTTCTATCAGCGAATATGACCAGAGGTATCAAGTTCCCAAGCGCTTGAAGCTGATTGTCCAACCAATCTAGCCTCTCTTTTGCACTGGAGAAGGGAGTCACCTCGCCACCCAGGTCTTGTCTAATGCCTGATAGTATTTCAATCTCACTCTAGAATGTCATCACTTCTGGAGTGCCCATCATACGCTTGAGAATATTTTGCACGCCTGGGTCGCAAGTAGCGCTGAACATATAAGTCTGCGTTGTGCTGAGGTCCCAGATGCCCCAGATCTTGTTGTTGACTATCGTGAAAGGGGTTTGTTTGATTATTTAGTCGAACTCGTCTATGATCATAATTTCGTAGTGAGGCTTCATCTCAAAAAACTGCCTCAAGGATTTTATTGCGATATTCATCCCAAGAGGCTGTAAAAAGCGCGAGGCCTGCAGCCTCAAAATATCATTTGGAACTATGATTAGGATTTGTTTCTCCTTTGATCTCCAAAATTCCGAGATCAAGCCAATTATCCATGTCTTCCCAGAGGCAGTTGGCATGTTACACTAGATGAGACTCTTCTCGCAAGAGAGTAGACAAGCGGCGACCATCGCTTGATACTTATTGTGCTTGTACTCCATGCATGCTACTTCTAGTTTTTTAGAAATTTCCTCCATCTACTTCACGGAAACCTTTTCTTCGCACTTGTATTGCAGTATCATTTGGTGCA